>JAJOZX010002114.1:632500-734149 GCA_023014485.1 Bathynomus jamesi
CAAAATTGCTACAGGGTGCCAACATCCGCGAAACCTTCATAATTTACATATACTTAAAAATAATACAAATCATATTACCACGATCATACAGTGTTAATTCCGTTAAAGTTAACCCATTATTCTTAGACATACACACAAATATAAATAATTCTGGAAGAAATAAAAAGAAAAGCTTTAATGGTGTTGCTTTTAAAAAAGCTGCATCCGAAGTGATGCACAAATATCGTTCTACCCCTTCAAATGTAACAAAAATGCTTTCAAAAGAAGTATGCTAAAAAAAAAAAAAAAATGTTTGAAAATAATTAAAAACTGTAGGGCTGTGCGATAAACAAAGTCCTTCTGCGTTTCTAAACATTATACGAGTGTATATATATATATATATATTATATATATATATATATATATATATATATATATATATATACTGCACGTGTTTTATTGTGAAATTCATCCCATATATATATATATATATATATATATATATATTAAGGCCCTGCGAAGCTTCGAGATTCGATTTGATTTTGAATCGGGGGAGAGGATTCGATTTGATTCGTTAGCTTGGGCTCCGATTCGATATTTTCGAATCTCCATTAACTCTGGTAAACAACATCACTGTTTGGAAGAGCACTTTCGTAAATAAACACTTTTCTCTTTACTTAGATTATAATTCAATCTATATATTGGGACCAATTTCTTGCGCAATAACACTTTTATCATACTTTAATACCATTGTTCCTCCTCATGATCAAATACTTAATACATTCTTTTTAGAAGGATTTACTTTGTCCTTTGTTCTCAACAAGATTTAATTAATTTTATGCTTATTACTAATTGTGGGTAAAAACACTCTTATCTATATGTCTACAGTTGATTCCATTTCAATTGTTTGGGATGATTCGATTCGAGATTCGATTCGAAAGAAAATTGATTCGCACGGCCAAAATATATGTATATATATATTAGTGGTGGACCGGATGTCAGTTTTTCAACATCTGCGGATGCGGATTTTTAATTTAAATATCCGCGAATGCGGATCCGGATATTTAGTTAATCTATCAATATAATATAGAATTATGAGTATAGGACATAATTTTTCAAATTTCGTGATATTACTATTATGGCAGGCAATGCATAAGAATTAAAATTAATATTAATATCTTCATTATGATAAAAATAATAACTTTCTCAAGAGTTTCAGCCACAGAAAATTCAATGAAACAAGTTTCATTCAATTTTCTGTGTTACCACCTATTTATATTTTGAGGTTTATATATTTGTTTGTTCATTAATAATTAATAGTTTACATGAAATGTGCGTGACTGGGCCTTATAGGCTACTTTATAAGCTAATTTAATTGTAAATTGCATAATTTATTAGAGGTAATATCCGCAGTCAGAAGTGCGGATGCGGATGTTAAAAATGATGCGGATATCCGGTCCACCACTAATATATATATATACACACACACACACACACACACACACACACACACACACACGAGGGCCACTCATTATATTTTCCCCACCTTTTTTGTTTCTTTCCAAGTTTCCTTGTAAGTTTCCTTGTCTAAATAATATTCTGATTTTTCTCTCATGTGTACTACGTTTTCTTTTTTCTCTTCGGGACATGATTGAACAATATGCATTTACTTTGGTTTTCTATTATAGATAATATTTTTTCTGAAGTCTTTTCGTGAAGTAACAATTCTGTTTACTTTCTTTAAATCTTCACTTACACTTTCCCATTCTACTTTCTTTGAAGTTATATTTAAACTTTCAGCTGTTCCTTCTGACTCTCTGGGACGCGTATTTGGACCTCTGGTTGCTGACTTTAATTGCGTATCGATTAGGTTTGGCCAGAGAAATTAGTGTGCGTTATACCTTTTTATTTATTATTATGTCATTGTTATTTGTCAAAATTAAAGCCAAAATATTTTATTTTCTAGTCGCTTCACAGATTTCCTGGATAAGTTCATAATGTTCCATAATATCTAATCGCATTATTGCCTGGGTTCTATCATCTTTCGTAATGTTACCATGAAACTTCTCAACATGTATAACTTCGTCATTTTTCTTCCACGTTAAAAATTAAAAGTTTAAATCCCTACAAATTAAAATATTTGGTGCTGGGATTTTAAGTGATTTTAAAAAAAAATTCTATTTCTTTTGTAACCACTTGGAATTCAACATTTTGTGGTTTTGGTGGTTTGTACACGTTCATAATGATCAGGTTCAGTTCTTTTACTTCTAAAATAAGAATTTCGACTGTGCGGTTTGATTTGCCTCCCTTCAATTCATATGTCGGTGTGTTTTTCATGTAGATGCAACAGCCTCCTCCTTTTCAAGCAAATCTATCCGTTCTGTATTTGTTGTAGTCTTTTATTGATATTTCATTGTCTTTGATTGCAGTTTTCACAGCCTTTATAGCATTTATGTAAGTGTGTTTCCGTTAGTATAGGATATCTGTGTTGGTTTCCAGAGCTAAATTATGCAAGTATTGTAATTTGCAGTTTGCATGGTCAGCATAAAGGCTTTGTATATTTCCATATAATAAATTTACAGGGTTAAAAATCTTGCTGCGCGGTTTTCCTGAATAATGGACGTTTCCTGGTTGATTTTGACAGTTCCTGTTCGGTGTTATTGGTTGGGCCGTTAAGATTAATGGGTAAGTGCCCCTTGATACCATTGTGTTGTTGATTTAATGGTGTGTGGTGTTGGATGGGAGGGTGATGTATGTTTTTTCTCATTAAAAGGGGCAGTTGTTATTTTATCGTTTTCATTTCTTCTTAAAAAAAGGACTTCTTTGACCGTGTTGTTACCTTTTATTTGGAGTTTGAGCTGTTATTTCTCTCGTTCTTCTTTCAGTAGCTTCGATGTAAAAATACGGACACTTCATATTTAGACATTTTTTCTTCCTAATTTGATTGTCTGCCCATAGAAGGGTGGAAATAGTATAGCATTTTGCTTTATACTTGCAATTTTCACACCTCATCATGTAGAAACATTTGTAGGTTGATTATATATGTATCCAGAGCCATATTTACACGAACCTGTTTTGTAATATTCGCATATGGTCCGTCTTTTAGATTCCTTACAAGTCCTGTAGAATTCAATCTTTCCTTTGTTCCTATGGTGTGCTTTCGTTTTTATTCCTGATGTTCTTTTTGTGTATGAGGTATTTCTTCGATCGGGATTACTTCTGCACCTCCCTCTGGTGAGTTGTCCTCCACGTTCTGAGCAACATTTTCATTTGTGCCACGGTTTTCTATCGTTTCCTCTCTTTCTGTTGGTGAATTTGCTGTAATCATTTCTCTACTGCAACATTATCTAGCCCCGTTTGTACTATTTGTCTGTGATTTCCATGCACTTGACGCACACGAAGCTTAAAAGCTAGTGATTTTGTTGTTCGTTCTATTCATCATTCTCCTAAATTTTTGTATTCGTAACGCTTAGATGTATTGCACACACGGCCGGATTAACCATTAGGTTAATAAGGCCGTAGCCTTAGGCCCTAATTTTTATATCATAAACCCTAAACCTTTGTCACAAGGTTGGTTAAGTAATATCATATATAACTGCATAATTATATCTTCAGAGGGTTTTTTATGTCATTATATTTGATGGTGTATTATGTATGTATGATTTTCATCCATTTTTGTATGATTGGCTTCAAAGGGTGAATCTGTCTCCGAAATTGATTTTCAGACGTTGGGAGTATGGGCCTAGTGTAATGACCATTTAGCATGTCGAAGAAAGGGGGATGTTTTGTTTGATATCACAGTTTAAAACCAGAAAGGAAGAAATAATTCTCTATTCGAATTGTATGCTGCTTTTGCTTTTTTTTTTTTTAATGTACATAGCTTTGATTTTTGTTAGGTGTTAAATTTGGATAAATATACATTTTTATTTGTTTGAAGATTTTATGAATTATATACAATATATATAGGACATATATAGGCCCTTCCCTATTATTAGCCTTAGTCCCCTTACAACCTTAATCCGGCCTTGATTGCACAAAATATATTTTAAGCCAGTGATCTGGTCCACTTCATTTTCGCAGTCGCGGAGCTGTACGCGGCGTATTTCATTAAACATAATTCCTCTCTATTCAACTTTCTGGATTTACAGCAACTTTCACATTTTCTCGCATTTTTCGCCATAGTTTTGGCTTACTTTCTTACTTCTCTTTCCTTTCCGCTCTTCGAGCTTCGCCTGCGAAATTTAATCTTGCTCAGTTTTATGACCTTTTTCTCCTATAGGCCTATGAAACGGAACCTCACTGTTTGAATTATTTTCAATTTGTTATTTTTCTTCGTGCACGATGTATGGCACTAGCCTTCACTTAATAAATTATGTTCTCGTATTCAATGCTACTTTATACACACATTGGACAGACAGAATCAACCGCCGAATTTAAAATCACTAGTTATTTTGATGTGAGCACAGAGTGAGAACAAAACTTCCGTACACTACGAGGTAGGAACATATAAAAAACAAACACACACACACACGAGTATATAAAATAAAAACCTAGAGCGTAAAGTTCCAAAATTAGCGTATAATAGTCGTGATTAAATTATGAATTCATAAACAATTTAGGGAACGGGGTGTCCCAAGCCCCTTAACTGCTGATGTTCATCCCGTTTAATATCAGACGCTATGCCTTACTGCATCGAGAGATGTTAAAGAATGTTTAATTGGCTTCTGGACAAGGTTTCGAATCTATCATCATACATACTAAGACTAGACGTTGTTTTGCATAACACGAATTGTCTTATGTTGTAGATTTGGATGTGTGTGTGTGTGTGTGTGCGCGCGCGCGTGCGTCCGTGTGCGTGTACAAAACCAGATCTAAAGTGAAGATGTGCTTTATTAATATGCTATATATTCTATATTATTTAAATTTATGTAAACTGTATATTATTACTGTACAGTATATGTAATATGAATTTACGTTTTGTGTTTGTGGGGACTACGCAATATAGGTGCACGATTTCAAAACCGTATATATGAATTCTTTTTCTACCTATTATAACTTACCATTATCACATTTAAATTTATGTAATTTGTGTACTAAGTGCTGAAAATGAAGTTTTCCAAATTGATAAAACACCAAATATTTTTCCCCAAGCGAATTATAGAATTGGTCACAAATCTTGGACAGTTTTTAATTAAAGAAAAGGCAAAATTGTTCATGATTCATGCGAAAATGGTGAAATTTCACGTATATATAAAAATATATATATATATGCTCAGGACCGACGCCACTGCATCATCGTCCCCCCTCATTTCGGGATTCGATAAAGGAGAGAGTTGCTTTATATATCCTGCCCTCAGCTACAAATGGTTGACCAGGGACTTTGCTCAGGACCTGTTTTGTTGGTTCTTGAAGATACTGTATTTAAGTCAGTGTTCAAGAGGGTCTTCAGTTCTATTGGCAGTATATGTTTTGAGCCTCGTATCCTGAGAGTATTCACCTTCGTTTTCAGTCCCATGTCAGGCAGCAGCTGAAATAATACACAATTTACGTGGCCTCTCATTCCAGTGTGCTTTTATTTCGTATCTAAAATTTGGGACATATCCCTCACGTATCTTCCATAGTGTATATTATTGTGTATCGATCCGTCTTCTTTCCTGTAGTCGTGAGTAGCGCTCTTCATCTTACGTTTTCTCCATCTTAGACGTAAAAGTTCTTTGTGTGGCTTCTATGTAAGCAATGTCTTGTTTTTTGTTTGATCTTCTGAGTACTGAACGATACTCAGTTATTGGTAAGACTATGTAATTCTTCTATCCTCAGCAGAATGTTTTTCTGGTATGGAGTCTCCTTTACATAATTCTCATTGTTTTTCCACTGTTTTAATTATAATATTGTAAAGCTCTCTCTATTCTGCATCTGTTGACATCACTACTTTATATCTGACTTGTGGATTTGGTAATATGTTTATCTTTGATTGTTTTGTACATCTTTTTCTGTTTCCTCTATCTTATATATATATATATATATATATATATATATATATATATATATATATATATGAAAATTATTTCACGAAAGTAACACGTGAATAATATTTAGGATGAAAATAACCACGAAGGACAAAGGAAACAGAATGGTGCTCAAGCGCTTTCGTCTAATGAGTGTTCCTGAGGATGTCATTAGACGAAAGCGCTTGAGCACTATTCTGTGTTTCCTTTTTCCTTCGTGGTTATTTTCATCATATATATATATATATATATATTACTCATCAATGCATTCATAGTTTCATTGGAAGTATGAGGAGTTAAGCATCTTTTCATATAGAGTACCATTCCAGGGTACGCCCATTTCAGGGTAGCCCACATTTGCTGGACCTGGAAAATTCAAAGATTTGGAACATTTTTAAGGATTTAAAATATCCTGAGTGGTTTATTAGAAAGGCGTATTTTAAAGCCAGAAAATCTTTTTATGCCCCTCGGGAACCTTCATTTAACCAAAACCAATATGTGAGTTTGCCTTACATTGCTGGCTTAGAAAGAGTAAAACCGTTGACGAAAGATTTTAAGTTTGCTTTGGCGTTCAAATATTCGTCTACCGTGAAAAGTAAATTGGTTAGGAATAACGTTGCAAAACAGGAACAAGCCTGTGTCTACAGCATTCTCTGTAAAAGTTGTGATTTAGTATACGTAGGAGAAACTGGAAGAAATATTGAAACCCGTATTAAAGAACACAGATATGCCTTCAGAAGTTGTAATAATAATAATGCCATTTTTTTATCACGCCAGCCAAAATAATCATTCTATAGATTGGGAATCAAGTAAGGTACTTTATGAATGTAATAATTATGTCAAAAGAAAAATAATAGAATCTGTATGTATAGAACAAGAAGATAATTTTAATTTGTGCGAAGTTGGACCCTTTAATGAGATTTTTGGTCAAAAAATCCCTTACGGCGTCGGGTGAACGGGTTCTAACCTAAGTGTGAATTTCTTAAAGGTCTCTGGATTGTTTCCTTACTCGCTTTTGGTTCATTCGTTGTTTTTTTTTTTCGGTAAAATGTAAATGGAATAGTAAACGTAAATGTAAATGTAATAATGGAAGTAATAAATGTGGAAATAAATACAAATGCAATAAATGTAATAATAAAAGGTAATAAAATAAATGTAATAATTAGCGTAAAGGTAATAATAATGTTGGAAAAAAAAAGGTAAATGCAATAATAAATGCAGTAATTATGTCAAAAATAATAGAATCTGTATGTATAGAACACGAAGATAGTTTTAATTTGTGCGAATGTACTTATAAGCGGGACCCTGTAATAAAATGCCCTTCCGGTGTCAGGAGAACGGGATCTAACCTAGGTGCGAATTTCTTAATGGTCTCTGGATTGTTTCCTTCTCGCCTTTTTCATTCGTTTTTCGGTTTACAATTTCTGTATAATAAACAACAGTGTAATAATCAATGTAATAATAAATTTATAATTTCTGTAATAAATAATAATGCAGTATTAAATGTAATAAATTTAATAATAAATCTAATAATTATGTAAAAAAAAAATAATAGAATTTGTATGTATAGAAGAAGAAGATAGTTTTAAATTTGTGCGAATGTACTTATAAGCAGGTCCCTTTAATAAAAATGCCCTTCCACTGTCGGGAGAACGGGATCTAACCTAGGTGCGAATTTCTTAATGGTCCCTGGACTGTTTTCCCTCTTGTTTTTGGTTTATTCGTTTTTCTGTATCCACCCGAAGAGGATGCCAGTGGGCATCGAAACTGTTGTGGAAATAAACTCTGTCTATTAGAGTGGGTTTTTATTATCATAGTTTGACCTTCACGTAGAAAAAAGTGAAGTTTTTTGCATACATAAAAACTACTGAATTCATTAATAATTTACATATATAAGTCATGCATACACCGTACCTATGTATGTGTTATATATATATATATATATATATATATATATATATAGTGTATGTATATATATACTTCAAATACCAAATACAAACTACAAATTCCGGAATTTGTAGTTTGTATTTGGTATTTGAAGTTTGTCATAGTAATTTCGTAACTAATATGAAGTGTTTCTTTTCCATATTTCTAGGGTCGACCTGAAACACCCTGTGTGTGTGTATATATATATATATATATATATATATATGGTTATCTCATAAGTAATGTCGGTTTTTTACATTGCTAAACTCGCGTCGTGTTTGCACATGTTTGCACATGTGTTTTAGCACAGACATTTGATGTTGTTTAATTTATTATCACTAGGTTTGACGAGTCAGTCAAAGAGGTAATGGAGCTTGAACAGAGCTCATATATTTTATAGATCCCAAATCTGGAAGTAGTAACGAGCAGACTGTATATTCATCACTGGGGTACACATGTGATTATTTATCAGTGTTGTGTTTTACCATCAAAAGTACAGTACAACCGTACTTTTGATGGTAAAATACAACACTGATAAATTGCTATCACATCTGACGATGTTAGTCACACGGTGCGCGGAAAGTACGATAAATAAAATGTTATTTTACCCATTCAGTAAATGCAATTTTACGTTACAACCTACTTTATACCAGTAGGATATTGGTTGTAAGTGAGCGCGATATTTTCTATTCACTGTTCAAGTGACATCATCGGATTTTTAGCTGGAAAATATTGAAATATACAACTAAAACTGAAGTCTACCTTATTATAAGCTTAAATCATTATATGTGCGTGACTGCGAAAATTGAATAACCTCGTGTTCCTTATGCGAATTTATAATATAGTAGTATTGTAAAGACTTAAAAAGCAATATTATCTGTGAATTGGGCTACTTGTCTGCTTGACATACAGCTGGTGGGAAAGTTGCCACATATGCCAGTACGAATTGGACGACAATAAATGGATGTATTTTGAGTAGAAACCATGTAAATAGTTTGTTTGTTTTTTTTTGGTACCTTTGATCATATTAGCTAAACATAGCATATGAGAAAATTATACTGTAAAGATCTCATCATTTATTGCATGGTTTGTGAACAATCGCTAATTTAGAGTGGAAATTTAAGTTACTGTTCGAAATGTGTAAATGCTATTCCACAAATTCCTCATCCCGTTTTCTTTGTGTACATAAAAAAAGAATTTTACCACAAACTTGCTTATCTGTTTATATTTCCAGTTTTATATAAACGGTCTTTAAATTATTTTAAGCGTTTAATATCAAGTAATGACCAATACGTAAAAGGGACTGATAAAGTCTGTCAGCCGTTCTATTCCTGCTATATATATATATATATATATATATATAATATATATATATATAATACAGGGCGTCCCAAAAAAATGTATACACACTTTAACAGCTGATAGCTCAATTGATGTTTCTTTCTTTCCAAGTTAAACCCATTAGAATTAATAATGGCAGTCAGACTAAGCTTTGAACAAAGGAAATTCATTCTAAAATGCTACTGGAAGTGTGAAAACGCAGTTGAAGTGCAAAGACAGTTTAGGAGGGAGTTTCAAACAGATCCACCAACGCGACTTACCATCACTCGAATTAGAGATAAGTTTGAAGCCGATGGAACTGTTCAGAATGTCCACAAGAAGCGTTCCGGAAGACCACGGACATCGACAAGCACCACAAAGCAAGAAAGAGTACTGGAAACGTATCACCAAAGTCCAAGAAAATCTGTGCGGCAAGCGAGTCGTGAGGTAGGAATTTCAGAATCGTCTGTCCAACGCATTTTGAAGCGCTGTCAATGGAAAAGTTACATTCCAAGATTAGTCCATGCTATTAATGAAGATGATGATGATCCGGACCGAAGAGTGGAGTATTGCGAGTGGTACTTGGCACGATGTGGATGTGGATTGGACGAAGGGGTTTCGTAGAATACCCTCCGCGTTCACCAGACCTCACACCACTAGACTTTTTTTTATGGGGATACTTAAAAGACAAAGTCTACGCTATAAAACCTGCAACAGTCGCTGAATTGAGAGCAGCCATTGAACGAGAATGCACACAAATACCAAACGAAATGTTTCGTGATGTTTGCGATTCCATTGCTTCGCGTTATCAGCAGTGCCTGGACCAGAACGGACGTCAGTTTGAAAACAGGCGTTGACAAAACAATTAAATAATGTCTGTAGATTCTATTACATTTTGAAAATGAAATGTATTTTAATAAACACTGCCTTTATAAGTATTTAAAGTGTGTATACATTTTTTTGGGACGCCCTGTATACACACACACACACACACACACACACGCGCAGTCCTCCGCATATAAATATTCAGTGATTAGTTCGCATAAGGTGGTATAAAATATTTGTCAAACAGGTAATTCCATTTAAGAACTCCAATATTTATAAATGGTTTCCCATATGCTATTTGTAGTCAATAAATAGCCCTTGGGTACTTGTATAATCTGTATGAGCAGTTGAGCACAAATACAGAAAACGGCTCTTGGCGGAAAATGTAGAGCTTACTGTGTGAAATTGAAAGGTAATAATTAGATATGGTAACAATAGTAATAACAAATGTTTCCTATCACATCTAGATAATCCACACGTAACGTATAGATAAGAAAATGTTATCAGTTGGATAAGAGAACAGACGAATCATACGTTATTCAATTCAGACATTTTACAGCAGTAATGCATGCACAGAAACACATATTATACACACACGCACACACGCATACTCACATTATTGCTGCATGTATATACTAATATATACATGCAGCAATAATGTGAGTATTATTGCTGCATGTATATACTAATATATACATGCAGCAATAATGTGAGTATTATTGCTGCATGTATATACTAATATATATAATACATGTAGATACGGATTGAAGCAAAGTATAGTATATTTATACAGGGTGCGACATAAGTCGCTTTACTGAGAATAATGAAATCACATTGTGAAGGATAATATTTATTATTTACTATAGAAATTGTTGAAAGTGTCCCCCATCATGCTGAATACACACGTTGCAGCTTTGAACCACTGAACAACATATAGCGCGACACAGTTCTTGGCTTATCAAAGTCTTCATATGATCGAAGTTCCGAGGTTTCTGGCCGTAGACGCGTCGTTTGGTGTCTAATTTTCTGTTTATCATGTAAGGACAAAAAAAAAATTTGACACTGCACAGATTGCAATTTCAACAGTACTAACCGCAAGCTAGTCAACTTAATACTGCACCCAGCGTACTAAAATCAGTGTTGCCGAGTCAGTATTGCCAAGTCAGTGTTGCCATATCAGTGTTGCCGAATCAATGTTGCCGAATTAGTGCACCCAAATATATTTCATTATTCTCGGTAAAGCGACTTATGCCGCACCCTGTATATCAAAATTGTGAATGACTGAACCAACCATTCATCAACAGTAACGCATTGAATTTATTAGAGCAGCTAGCTAGAGAAACTTCCTTTTCGTCGATTTCCTCTTGTGTACTGATTTCGGTACATCTCTCTTTCGACTCCAGCAATAGTCTACCATCATTCGAACATCCCATCTTCCTTGATACCTCCATTCCATTTCTGAATTATCCTGGTGGAATCTTTCTCCCTGTTCCTCGCTTACCGCGCATAAGTTTTCAGGAAAAAGAATCGAGTCTAGGAAGTGTATCTTAACACTCATACTACATCCCAGCAAACTATATTTTTGGATCGTGTCTTTAACTATTTCTTTGTAATCATCAGATTTCCTGTTACCAAGGAAGTTGTTCACAACAGCCTTTAAAGCTAGCCAGGCGTCATGACCCGTCAATGCATCTTCAAATGCTGGGTCGCTTAAGAGTTACTTTATTTGAGGACCGCCGAACACTCCTCGTTTCAGCTTAGCATGATTAATTTGGGGAATTTTTAACATAAAAATTGGTATCCAGGTCCTTCTTTGTTGAGACCTTTGGCGAAATCCACGCCTTATGTGAAGTGGAGGTAACAGTATCTTGTTACGATCTACCTGTGGATTAGCAATGATGTTTGCTTGTCCTGGGGAAATCTGCTTTCTCTGATAAAGTATTTGTTTTAGACAGTTAATATTCTGTTCTTACATTCGTAAATAAAATGTGGCAATTTGTTGCATCTTACTAAAGAAATTAAAGAAAGTATAAATAATTATTCATGTTTTTATATCTTATATATTTACCTTGTATTTATTTGTCTTATATATTTCCTTGTATTTAGTTCTGTTTTTTTAAGGTTTGGAATAAAGTGTTTGCTGCTCGACTGCATACATTTAATGAATACTTAAGCATATGATTCTACATGAGCACCATCAGTATCTCTACAGAGTTCGAATCTGTCAGCAGCATTGCGGAACACATTTTGAAGCATGACAGGGGTTATTTTTGAAACTGCTGTTACAATACGAGCACGTAAATGTCCCAGCTTTATTTAGATGACATTTTAAACACCGTCGTCTTTCAACAAGATAAGGCCACCTCATAAGGCAACGTAACAACCTCGAACATAACATACAAACACCACACACAGAAGCCATAAAACAGCAAATACAACAGCTCAACACAGAAATAAACAACAAACTCAAAGAAAAACAAACAGAAACATTTAGGGAATTCATGACAACACTAAACCACTCCACAGATACATCCAGGCTATACAAGACTATAAACAGCATTACCCACTCTAACAGCGGCATTCACACCTCACACGCGGCTATCTCTCGCAGCCAAAATAATATCCCAACGTATACACAACAAGCTAACATACTAGTTAATCACTACGCAAAGATAAGTCACTTAAACAGAGACAACAACCAGAAATACACACAGACAAACAGCCAGACACAAGAAAACCTACAGACTCGACACGACCATTACACCCTTCAATACAGACCAGACCACCAAGATCATCAAAAACATTAAGAATTCGAAGGCTACTGGACCAGACAACATATCTAACATGCACCTTAAACACTTGGGCCCACAGGGAATACTAGCTCTCACAAATATCAGCACATATTCATACCAACACTGTATTATTCCTGACATATGGAAACAAGGTAAAATTATTACACAACTCAAACCAAACAAAAATCCAACAGAACCAGCTTCCTATAAACCCATTACTTTACTATGCACACCTTCCAAGGTAACAGAAAGACTAGTCTTACAAATCACCAACCCACACATACCACTATCGCCTACTCAACATGGATTCAGACCTCACCACTCAACCACGACATTACTCACTAACCTCACGCAGCACATCATGCATGGCATCAACTCCAGACGACCAGCTCAACGTACACTATTAGCAACAATAGACATGAGTAAAGCATTTGATGCTATCCCATGCTTCCCTCTCATAAACAAAATACTCAACACAAACATGCACAATAACACCAGAAAGTGGCTGAGCAACTATCTTTCAGGAAGATACTCACATGTCACATTTAATGGCAAGTCATCCAAAAACAAGCTTTTTTCGAACGGGGGTTCCTCAAGGCTCTGTTCTCTCACCAATACTGTTCAACTTATACATGCATGACATTCCAACACCCATAGATAACAAGCTTACCTTATCATCATATGCAGATGCCATCACTCTAACATCTACCCACATCAACATCGACACCGCTACAAATAACCTACAAACATACATAAACCGTATACGAGACTGGCTCACACACAATAGACTCAAAGTAGCGCCCACAAAATCAACCATCACCTTGCTTACAAGCAACACAAAAGAACACCAGATAACTCCAGAGCTTACACTAAACAACACCAACATTCCACACACTCACAGGACCAAAATACTTGGGGTCACATACAACACATCAGTATCTTTTGCAAACCACATTCAGGACATTAAAAACAAATGTACGTCAAGACTTAACACGCTTAGGGTACTAACAGGCACAAACTTTGGACACCAGCAGGAAACATCACTCATATACAAACAATATATTCGCTCAGTTATGGACTATGCTAGCCCATGCTGGACACCCATTATCTCAAACATACACGTAAACACCTTACAGACAATACAAAACAACGCAATTCGTATCATTACAGGATGCACTCAAACAACACCAATAGAACACCTGCACACAGAAACAAAAATACTGAAAGTTAGGGAACATTTAGACATGAGGGAAACACAATTCATGGCAGCAGTGACAACTAACCCACAACACCCTTGCCACTACATGCACAATCATGCACCACACCTCGCACCACTAAGGTAACACCAGAGAGACATTATAACCAAATACTCCAATCCATACCACGCCCCACAGACATCACACAGTACAGAAAGCACATACATACACACACCTAACCCTCAAAGCACTGATACGACTCGGTCCGAATGCGGTCCTAGGTGCGAAGCCGCCACCCATTGACAGGTCAGAGACCAGCCTGAGCAGATCGGATCGAGTTAACTTAGCACGATTCCGATGTGGACATCACCCCAACTTAAAGACATATAAACACAGACTAGACAACTCCACAGACGACACCTGCCACCTGTGCCAGGACACACCACAAACAATTGAACACATTATGACAGACTGTACCGCTCTAGCACAACATAGAACACAGCACAACATCACTAGTGCGCTGAACCTCTGGTCCACTCCGGAGAGGGCCATCGGTTACCTGCGTGCCGCCGGCTTGCTCGATCAGGGTGGGCTGATCGGCTAAACAACAACAACAACAACAAGATGGGGCACCTTGTCATTACGCAAACATTGTTCTTGAGTACCCAAATGAACGATTTTCAAATCGGTGGATCGGACGTGGAGGCAACAGGCAACAGGTTGTCAGTTAGTCTATGTATATATGTAAGTCTCTAAACTAACGCGCCTGGCTGTTTCTCTGGCTGGTTTCTAAGCCCACTGGTTGTGTCCCTGCCTGTTTGCCCTCTAAACGAACTGGCTGTGAGCCGCTTACGCCATACGATTGGCTGTGTCATGGCTGGTATCTAAGCCACTGGCTGTGCTCCTAAAGCCGACCAGGATGGCTCGTCAAGACCAGTGGTGGGAAAAAAGTAATCGATAACAAATAAAAATTACTGATGTCTGAAAAGTAACTGAAAGTAAAATAGAAATTACTTCTCTGGATTAATTATAATATAATATAATTAATCCAGAGAAGTATAATCCAGTATTAAGTATTAATCCAGAAAAGTATAAAGTAGAAATTACTTCTCTGGATTAATTATAATATAATTAATCCGGAAAAGCAATTTTCACTTTATACTTTTAGTTACTTTTCAGACATCAGTAATTTTTATTTGCAATCGATTACTTTTTGCCCACCACTGGTCAAGACCATTATGCTCCGAGACATGCCTGCGAGAACATCTCTCTCTCTCTCTCTCTCTCTCTCTCTCTCTCTCTCTCTCTCTCTCTCTCTCTCTCTCTCTCTCCTCCCCTCCTCCTCCTCTCTTTCCTTCTTGTGTTTTATCACCCTTGTTAGGTTAGGGCATCCAGTCCCCTTTGGAGGGTCTAGCCCCGGCCTTCTTCATGCTTAACCCTCCACTCTCCTCCCTTGTTAGGTTAGGTTACCTACCTCTCTCCCCCTTCATGCATAACCAACCTCTCCCCCTTGTTGCATAACCACCTCTCCCCCTTGGAGAGTCTAAACCCCATTGTTGCAATTATTGACCATGTTGCACTTGACGCTTTTGCAGGTATACTACTGATATTTCCCAGTTAACTTTTTTAATTTGTGAATTAGTTTTTTTTTTTTTTTTAATCGTGTATCGCATTGAATATTCATTATGTATTTTACTCTTTAAATCCTCCATATTTACAGCATATCCTTACTTGTGAGTAAAAAACTTGGTACGTTAAATTATTTGTAATTAAGCTATCCATAAAAAGTAATGTTATTACATTGAATTGGTAATTGTCTTTTTTATTATAAACAGTGCGTGTAACTTGTTTTTCATTTGCATTTCGTATACTGAAGTCTAGAATATTTTCTTTGTCTCTGTCCTCATTTCCTCTTTCTAACTTTATTGTGGTGAGGAAATTTGTCTCGCAAATTCTTCGAAATTACATATATTTGTCGTACAAATATGGTCTATATATTATAACGCCCATTGCTGTTAAATATTCGGTTACGGCTATGACTCTTTAATCACTTTTCTTTAAAAAGGAATTCTTTGTACGACAGATATACCGTAAATCAGCTATATACGGACTGCTGTTTGTCCCCATTGCGATTCTCTTCTCTCGTTTGAAGTTAATATTATTTATCGTAATGTAGATAGATGGTCATTTCTAAAAGGTAAATAATTCCCCATAAATTAAATAAAAATTAAAATGTACGAAAAAAGAAGGCGAGTATTAAAGGTTTGAGAAATATTTCGATAGACACCTTTCCTCTCCTTTCATCTCCGTGAAACTGATTAATCTAAAATTAAGAATTAGAAGGTCAAAATCGTTAAAATAATTAAGTTTGCGCGTGCGAGATAGTCATGTCTTGCAGAAAAGGAAAGCGAGACATATTTACGCGGCTTTCACCCAACCCCTGTATCAAATTTTTTTCACTGAACGACAGAATCTCAAGTTATTGTTATTGAAACGATTCCCATTCAGCGCCACCATTATTTCTACTAAAACTGTTTTTCGTATTAATCAGGAAAGCCCGCGTAACATATCCTCTTCTCTTCGCCCGTTTTATCTTAAGGATCAGCATCGTTTCTTTAAAGTTAATACTATGATCCATGTTGGCTCTGTGGATGCGTGGCGCTGAAGCATTGACACCCGCGATCAAGCTATAACTACGTTGGTAAATCCTCTTCCTAAAATCCAAGGTTTCCTCGGTACAAACTCTATTACAGTTTGTTACGAGAAATTTTCTGAATCTTCCTCATTAATACGCTTTGGTCTCGGGAAACTGCGCAAAGTTCAAGGTACCTTCAGTACAATACAGTAGTCACGCGGTTATCTGCGTCTTGTGGTGAGTAGAAACTACTTAACTGTATATTATACGTGTACTGTAACAGAATAATACTGTCTGTGGTGGCGCGCGAGGCGAGAGGCCAGTGAATGGTTGCGGGCAGCAGTGGCTGCACTACTCACCTCCTGGTGGGGCTAATTTAACCATGAAATCGGGTTATCCGTGAGCGTGGACTACCCCTCAATTACGGATAACAAAGTGAGTACAATGTACATATTAACTTCCTTATAAGTAAAATATTTCGCAAAGATTCCACCGACGAAAAGGGTAATTTAGAGAATAAAACTTTTTGGCTTCACGTTTATAAAATTAACTTCCTTTTAGCCGCACAGTGGAGCTTGTTGATAAAGTTAATCCGATATTCCAAACCTAAAAAGTATTTGTGATGTGGTGAATTTTGTCATTTTGTCAAATTTTGTCGAATTTTGTCAAAATATGGCCTACAGCTCCTAAAAGGACGTTATAAGAACAATTCTAAAATTCTTTGTATGCAAAAAGGAGAAACGATTTTAAATTGGTCTTACATCAAATTCTGTTGTCTAATAAAAAGAGTTAAGTGAACTGCGTATAATACCCATTATTTTCCTTTTCTCCCCGTACATAATTATCACGCATTCGAAAGCTTAATATCAACATTTTAAGCCTCTTAAGGCTTCACTTAAAAGTCATTTTTAAAGGCTTGAATGGGGGAGATAGTTGATCATGGAAAGGCTTATCTAGATTTTGTAAATCACCTTTAGAAAGTTTTTAACTAGCGAGGTTTTTTCACTTCAATTTTTTTCTGGTATATTCACTTAAAGCACGTATATCGCTATATAAGGATAAATTTTGTAGTGTTAACTGAACAATGAAAGATTAAAGTAAAGCATTATTCCTTTAAAGATCGGTGTTATTCAAAGACAGTAAAATAGTCTGGCGTCAGCCAGAATGAAACGGTAGAATGGCAAAGCGGTGGTTAAAGGGCCAAATACCTTATATCTTTCTCTCTTCATAATACGTACAGTATAATACAAAATAATATACACAGCTGAAATATACCATTTCTGTATTCAGATTCGAGACGGGATCCTGCACCCGTTTGGATGAATACAAAATGCATAAAGCTGTCATTCATTCATTCGCTGAAAACGAAAAATATAATTAGTAGAAGGTGAAACTTTAAAAGGTAATCCATTCGCAATGATGCTCCCGATGGCGCTTAGGCCCCTTTCCATTTAACAGATTATAAAATGGCGTCCTTCATTTACGTATGGGAATACTGTACCCATAGAAAATGAACAACGTTGGTTATATCGGAGGCACTTCCGCGTTCTTGTAATTAAATTCGAGGACCTAAATTTGAGCGAGATTTATGAGAGAGATGTACGCATAAACCTCATTATGTCTCCCCTCGTCTTTAACGAGCAATGCAAACATTCACCAAAAACGACACTAGTTTCCATATGTAAATAAATTTGTCAATATTGCTTACTTACATTAGTTGTCTTCGAACGACTGTTCAGGATCAACTCGCGGTAGACCCCACTGTAGCATTTGCGGAAGCTAATGCTGGAAAAAGTTGCTTTCTACTCTTATTCTGCCTTCATAGCCAACTACTGTACGTATGGCTGGTCAGGGACTTTGTACGAAGACCTGTCTGAATGATTCTTGAATATATTTGAGTTGGTAAAGTTATTTAGTTCTTTTGGAAGCGCGTTAGAGAGTTTTGAGCTTCATATTTTAGGAATATTTTTCAGCTTCGTTTCAGTGCCTTTTGTCCCACCACAGTTGGGACAGTACAGAATCTACCTCTTCTCTCATTGCAGGGAGTAGAGTTTTAAGGATTCTAGTCAAGACCAATAATCTTCATACTTCGTGTCCTTGATTTTAGACGTAAAAGTCCTTTGCAAACACGAAAGTAATACAATGTTTGTGGGTTTGTGAGTATTGGAGCAGTACTCAGTTATTTTGTAATAATAATAAATATACTATTTCGGGTTTTGTTTAACCTCCTTCGCAACGGCAAAAGTCACACGAGAGAGGAGACCTAAACCTTTACGAGGGATCCGAACCATGGGTCGTTACATCATCTGAACGCGGAGGACGATCACGCAACTACTGAACAGACAAGGTCGCTTAACCCTTTTATTTTGTATTTTTATTACAAGTTAATTCTGCCGAAATCAAGGCCTACATTACTCTTTTCCTAACATTTAACAATAATATCTGATGATACTTCAAATATAAACGCTTCTTCTTCTTCTTTTAGAGAAAAAAAAAATACTCCATGACATAACCCAAAAAGTTCGCAGCGAAAATCGAAAATTTATGTTAATTTCAAACTCGACTCGTGAAAACCCGAGGCACACTTTGTGTATAACTTTTCACTCGTTATAATGTTTTCCCGCAAATACATACATTAAATATAAAATATATAACTTTTTTGGTCATAACTTTTACTCGTGATAAAAGGTATTCTTTCGCTCAAGATTATTCATTTCGTTTTACAGAAATCCCAATATACTCGCAAACATCTGGAAAGTTCTTCGCAGCTCAAGCAAAGTTGTACTTACAAGTTTTAAATTTATGTACAGTACAGTCCATTCCAAACGTCCTGCCCTAAAACTCCATGCTTCTTAGCGATATTTATTAATAAGAATCACAATTTGACATTTTTAACCGCTGTCCAAAGGTGATAAATCCGTATTTGCATTTAAAACCGCATCGCGATTGTCAGCCTTCCTTTGTTTCAGTTAAGGAAGAGTCCCTTACATATTTTGTAAAGCTGTCCTTCGTCCCTTACCCGCGATACAACTGTCTCCCTAATTCAATAATAAAGTGCTAAAATCAAATTATTGATTTTCGTCGTCTGTTGAGGAATGAACTGTAAAATAGCGGTCACTTAAGTTCTTGCTCTTTTAGTTAACTTTAAATTAATTCAGTGTGTCACTTAAGCGCACATTAGTAAAATTTATAATCTTTGGGGAATGTTTATGCATAAAATATTAAAAACACTGTTACCATCGTTTGCCTGGCTGCTCTTTTTTCTTGACCTTATGGGTTCGAACAGCAATGTGGTGTTTATAAAACTATTGGTAAATCTCTAGGAGCGCTCCATTTTTCAATAGTAAACATACACTCGTAAAACATATACCATTTGAAAGCTCACATTTTTCTGAGTCTAAAAATGTAGTAATCCAAAAGTATCAATAGCAAATAAAAAGTAACTAGGTTTAAATATAAAACCCTATACCGATCAATTTGTGATGCGGTCTTTACGGGGGCTCCGCCCCCGTACCCCCGAGACCTAAATTATACAAATGATAATGTAATAACATATTCATGTTAGGTTAGGTTAGCGTAACAATTACCAAAAATACCATCTTACAACACAGACTGAAGATTTATAACTTAGCCAACCTCTATAATGTAATTAATTACGTCACGCGTCAAACAATTAAATCTAGTTACTTTTTATTTGCTATTGATACTTTTGGATTACTACATTTTTAGACTCGGAAAAATGTGAGCTTTCAAATGGTATATGTTTTATGAGTGTATGTTTAATATTGAAAAGATAAAAACATCCAATGCTTTCTCTTCATCTAGGGCACATGACGAATCAAGTTCTCAAAGTCAGAAACCACACGAACAGCACGTCATAATTCTATTACAAACACGACCAAACGGAATCCAATTAGAAAAAAAATAGACAGAACAGAATCCAACCAAATAATTAAGTCGCAGAGTAGCGAAAAAATAGCCCAATCAGGAAAAATATTTTATGAAAAAAAGTACATTATAGCCAAAACAGGAAATATTCACTATAAAAATGTAACTTGTAATTTTTTCTATAATCTTGCATTTGCTATTGATACTTTTGGATTACTACATTTTTAGACTCAGAAAAATGTGAGCTTTCAAATGGGAAATGTTTTATGAGTGTATGTTTAATTGAAAAATGGAGCGCTCCTAGAGATTATCCGAGAACCATTTATTACATGCATTTATAGGTATGCGTTCCAGGACCTCTACTGACCCCTTAAAAAACCTGTGCAATGTCGAGAAAACAAACACGAATCATCCCCAAACTTCCATTACTATCTTCCATCTCGTTTACTTTCAAATCATTTACACGAAGCTCTAGTCTCACACTCTACCTATCGCTCACATTCTACTTTCACAATGATCCTACCATACAAGAATCTCACTCTTACAACACGAATAAAGCGAGGTTTTTCGAACATGTTTTTCATCAACATATAAAGGAAATTTATATGAAAATGAAAATGAAAATGAAAAGGTTTATTGGCAGACTATAGTCCATATGACAATTATTATTAATACAATGACAGTTCATATACCAAGGATAGAAATATATAATAATACTGCACTGTCGAAGTTAAGTGGAGGTACAGACAGACGTTTTCGTACCAAGAAGTCCATAGCTTAGACTTTAGAGGATAAATGGCAGGACTCATGGATAGCTTGGGTGATCGGGTTGGTTGATTTTTTAATTCTTTGCATTAGACTGTGTTGAGCACGTCTTGTTACCTCCGGGAAGATCGGGACATTGCGGGTAGCAAACATTTGCGAAGCTGAGCATCTCGGGGGTAATTTATGTAAGAGTCTAAAAGACCTGTTGTACAGCAAATTTAGGGTTCTGCCAGAATCTTTTTTATAATTCACCCAGAGTTGCTCTCCGTATATATTACTGCAGAAAGTACGAAAGAGTGTTTCTTTAGCTTCACTTATACAGAATCGAAAGTTCCTTATGGTCATATTCGCTTTAGCACACAGGCTTCGAGATTGTTTTCTTATATCCGAGTCATCACTCAAGGAGCTGGTAATAGTTTGACCCAAATACTTAAACTCTTGTACTTCCTCAACTACTTCACCATTCATTTTAAACCTTATATTAGTTGGCTGAGTACAGCTTTTAGGATGAAACTGCATAACCTTAGTTTTTGTAACATTAAAAAGAATATCATGTTTCTGCGAATACACTTCGCAGACGTTTAGTAGCCGATCCAGACCTTTAACAGAGGGACTTATTAACACCATATCATCGGCATAAACTAAGTTATTTATCCTTTTGTTATCTATACAACATCTCACTGTTACCTCATTAAGTGAAGCAATTAATCCGTCAATATACACATTAAACAGCATAGGGGAGAGCAAGGAGCCTTGTCTCACCCCGCAACAGGAGCTAAAACACTCGGATAGTACATTGCCCCACCTAACAGTGAAAGATTGGTGGGAATACCAAAATTTCAATAAATTTAATATGTACATAGGAACCTTTCTGTCTTCTAGTTTTGCAAATAAAATATTGTGGTTCACCCTATCATATGCCTTACTTATATCAAGGAAACAGCTATAAATAGTTGAATTACTGTCAATGTATTTAGATATTGTTTCTTTAAGTACATAGATACACAGGTCAGTTGAGTGGGACCTTTTAAAGCCAAACTGATTAGGAGGTGTCCATAGGAAATCATTTAATTGGAGTAACAAGAGTTCTTCTAGTAGTTTCGAGAAGCAGGAAGCGACAGCAATAGGCCTGTAATTATTGCTGGACAGAATGTCTCCATACTTATTTTTGACCAGGGGTAAGATATATACCCTCATGAACTCTGCAGGGATATAGCTATGAGCAAGCATGGCTGATAGGAGCAATGATATATGCAGACATACTACGTCATTTGCATATTTTAAATGCTCATTCGATAAGTCATCTACCCCTGACGCAGAACCAGTCTTTAACTCTTTAATTAACCTCTTTACTCCAGAAAATGATATAAAAGTATTTTCCCTTGTCCCTCCCACAATCGTTTCGCTGCAATCTATCTTAAGATTATCCCTACTCACACTGTTAAAAATGTTAGAGTAGTGGTTTTTCCACAGCTTTGCAATTTCATCCTCCCCCGACATCCCATCGATTGTCGGAGGGAGGACATTTTTGACACCCATTTGATTCTTAACAAATTTCCAAAATTTGTTATTATCGTTATTTATGCGAGCTTCACAGGCTTTTGATGCTCGAATAGACTCTTCTTCCTGTTTACATCGCCTTATACTGACCCCGACTTCTACACATATTCAAGTATACTGGTCCTAATCTGGGTCTACCACGAAAGCACCACAAATCATAGGCGTCTTTCGATTCCCTCTTCAGGAGGGCAATAAAATCATTCCATCCAGGAATAACCTTAGTATGATAGTTGTAAGATTTAATCAGGGAGCTTCGTGCTTCTCTTAACAGGGATATTATCTTACTATAATACCTATCTATGAGTTTACAGTGAAAATCATTTGAGCAGCGATTATTACAGGCAAGGTGCAAAATTTCTAAATTAATTATTAAAGAGGTGACTTGTTCTGTCTTTGTATTATATATAAATGTATGATAACTTTAGCGTTTTATTATTATTATTATTATTATTATTATTATTATTATTATTTATTTAATGTTTTTGAGTTGATTTGTATCTTTAGCTTTTTCGACGGATTTGATTCTAAAATTAAAACAATAAAAAAAATAATTTGCCTCTTGTTTAGGCTTTGTATTATACATTTCATAAAACATGTGAGGAATTGTGGTTTCAAAGCAAATGTCTTACCTATTTTAGATAATAGAGTTTTAATTGATTTTTTACAACGTATTCCAGATTCTCAACTTGATCTAATAGAATTAAAACGTAGACGCGGAAGGCATTTAGCGCTGTATTTATTATGACACATTAAACGTTGAGTGTCACTGTAATATATAGGATGGTGCAAAAGCCGCGCACCATAGGAATTTTCAGTGTTGACTATAATACTAGGGGCACTCAATATATTTTGACCACACTTTTTTCTTAGCTAAATAATAGCCATGGGGCTGAAATGTCTTTTGGGCCGTAAGTTTCAACTCTCTGCGCTTCACATAACCGGATTTTTCCAGTTTGAACCTCCCCTCCTTGCATAAAACCGCTTTTAAACGCCCTTGTATAAAACCCATGGTTAAGGCAGTTTCGAAAATGGCGTCTGACAGTGATGTGCGTCGTAAACAGAGAGCTGTTATCGAGTTCTTAACCGCAGAGAAGGAAACAGTTGGAAATATTCACAAACGCCTTCAAAACGTTTACGGAGATGCTGTTGTTGATCGAAGCACAGTTGGACGCTGGTCTAAACGTGTGAAATCATCGGAGAAAGGGAGAGCCAGCCTCGATGATGAGCCACGCAGCGGTCGCCTGGCATCGGCTGTCACATCTCACACTGTGCAACGTGCTAACAGCATCATTCGATCAAATCGGCGCGTCACATACAAGGAGCTATTACTGGAGCTAGGAATTAGTGAAGGAAGTGTGAATACAATAATTCAGCAACTGGGATACTCAAAAGTGTGTTCACGGTTTGTTCCTCGCCAACTGACTGAAGATCACAAAACCCAAAGAAAAGGTGCTTCTGAGTCGTTGGTTCGATACGAGACATACAACGAACTATCACTGGAGCTAGGAATTAGTGAAGCAAGTGTGAATACGATAATTCAGCAACTGGGATACTCAAAAGTGTGTTCACGGTTTGTTCCTCGCCAACTGACTGAAGATCACAAAACCCAAAGAAAAGAAGGTGCTTCTGAGTCGTTGGTTCGATACGAGACATACAACGAGCTATCACTGCAGCTAGGAATTAGTGAAGCAAGTGTGAATACGATAATTCAGCAACTGGGATACTCAAAAGTGTGTTCACGGTTTGTTCCTCGCCAACTGACTGAAGATCACAAAACCCAAAGAAAAGAAGTTGCTTCTGAGTCGTTGGTTCGATACGAGACAGAAGGGGATGACTTCCTTTCACGAATTGTGACTGGGGATGAGACTTGGCTACACCACCACTTTGAACCTGAAACAAAACACCAATCCATGGAGTGGCATCACGCAGACTCCCCACGCAAGAAAAAGTTCAAAACAGCTCCCTCTGCAAGAAAGGTTATAGCCACCATCTTCTGGGACATGAAAGGGGTGATTCTGGTGGACATTATGAAGAAAGGACAAACAATCAACTCAGAGGCATATATTGCTACCCTACAGAGACTCCAGAGACGTATAAAGCGAGTTCGACCGGAGAGAAAACTGGAAGACGTCCTTCTTATGCACGATAACGTAAGACCACACAACAGTTTGCAAACAAGAGAGGCCATCACAAAAATGCGCTTGACTGTGTTACCCCACCCTCCATACAGCCCGGATCTGGCACCTTCAGACTTCCATTTGTTTGGGCCAATGAAGGATGCTATTCGTGGAAGAGTGTTTCAGAGTGACGATGAGGTTGTTGAGGAGGTTAAGAGGTGGCTCGAGCGGAACCGAGCGGACTTTTACCAGCAAGGAATAAAGGCCCTTGTTTCGAGTAGGAGGAAAGCCGTAGAAAAGGATGGAGAGTATGTGGAAAAATAAAAACTTGTAAAAAAAAGGTATGTAACTACTTGTGTACAAAATTTCTGGAACTTACAACGAAACTTGGAAAGAAAAAAAAAGGTGGGGCAAAATATACTGAGTGGCCCTCGTACATTATTTTTTTTCTTTAAGGTAGGGGATGGCTGTGAAATTAACAATAGAAGAGAGGGTGAGCTTGGTTTTAACATATGGAATACCAGGTACCACAAATCTTTACCGATTCAGCGATTTATTGTACCTGGTATTCCATACATTAAAACTAAGCTTACTCTCTCGTCTCTTGTTAATTTCGCAGCCATCCCCTACCTAAAATAAAAAATAATACAGGTCGCCCTCGCTTTATGCGGGGATTGCGTTCCAAAAAAAGTTCGCATAAAGCGATTTCGCATAAAGAGAACCATTTATTACATGTATTTAATAGAGATGCGTTCCAGGACCTCTACTGACCCCTTAAAAAACCTCTCGGTACTTACGTATTATCGGGACTACCAAACTTACGTATTATCGGGACTACCAAACTGTTTATTATGTATTTTTGCTCTCGTCATTTTCGTTTAAACCAACGAAAATTCACAACTTAACCTAACCAATCATCAGGGGCGTACAGTTGACCTAACCGGGTATTCAATTAACTGAATGCCCAGTTAGGTCAACTGAATGTCCGGTTAGGTCAACTGTACGGCGTACGCCCTTGATGATTGGTTAGGTTAAGTTATGATATTTTCGGTAGTTTAAACGAAAATGACGAGAGCAAAAATACATAATAAACAGTTTGGTAGTCCCGATAATACGTAAGTACCAACCTCTCTAACACTCCTTCATACAAATCCAATGAAAAGTCACCCAATAAAATAAAACAATCATCTCACATTATATAAAAAAAACATTAAAAGAAATAATAACAGGTATTTACTTGAATACTCACTGCACTAAAGTCAAAAGTAATGGCAAATCCATACACTACAACACAAGATGAGAGCGAGTCGCACACAACAATGGACAATGCGACAGTGAATGAAGGAAATTGAGGAAAAGCACGGGCGGGCTGCCTCACGTGGCGACTGACACCGCTCCGCCCGCACCAACTGCATAGCGAAGTCCGCGCGTGCCTACAGCTACACTGATCGCACGCGCTTCGCACATCCAACCCGGCCAGTTGCATAATTGCAAATTTTTCTTGCACAAAGCGAGAGAGTGGTAGAAGTAGGGTCTATGGTGCGCGACTTTTGTGCCACCTTGTATATCAAATATGTATTGTCGCGAATTGTTTCTTGTCTTTTTTTTTACATATAAATGACACCACGATGAACAGTGAGAACTCACTTTTATTTTAGATATTTATTTATTATGTATCTTCCAACGATGTGAGTCAGATTTGATAAACAATACATAATTCACTGGTCGACAAAATCGAACTTTTTTCTCTCATCAAAGATGTATACACACTTTTCTAGACCAGTTTTGTACGCTGATACAACCTAAAAACGTTGCGAGTACGATTTTCTTTTGTAAACCTTGTCCGATCGTCGCTGTACAACATCCAGCAGTAGTCTGCCAGCGTACTTTCGTTCCAGAAACCTTGGTAACGCTTTTCCATTGACTGGATGTCTTGATGAAAGCGTTCCCCCTGTTCGTCACTCACCGCGTCAAGGTTTTCGGGAAAGAAATTTAGATGCGAATGTAAAAAATGTATTTTCAAGCACATGCGACAGCTCACTTCTTGATATGCATCGAGCAGCTTCTGAACTCCATCTTTGTATGCGGGACACTTGTGGTTACCCAAAGAGTTTCCACAAATCCATTTGAAAGCTTGCCATGCTTTTAGTTCTAAGGCATTGAGGCTTTCTTCAAAGCCTTCATCCTGCAGAACCTCCCTGATTTGGGGCCCCACAAAGATTCTCTCCTTCAATTTCGCGGCACTGATGTTGGCAAATTTCTCAACAAGATGTCAAGATAATTTTAATTTGTGCAAGGTACTTATAAGCTGGACCCTTTATCATGAGATTCTTGGTCAAAAAATCCCTTCCGGTATCGGGTGAACGGGATCTAACCCAGGTGTGAATTTCTTAATGGCCTCTGGCCTTCTAGATTGTTCCTTACCTTTCCTGGATTGTTTCCTTACTCACTTTTGTCATTCGTTTTTCTGTATCCACTCGAAGAGGATGCTAGTGGGCATCGAAACTGTTGTAGAAATAAACTCCGGCTATTAGTGTGGGTTTTATTGTCACGACCTTCACGTAAAAAAGCGAAGTTTTGCATTTACTATGGAATGTTACTCTATTCTCCTTGGTTTTCTCCAAATGTTTATCCTTTGGAATGTTCCTCTAATCTCCTTGCGTTTCCTCTCCTGAAAGACACGTCCTTTACCTGTTAGTGTATATAAATGAAGCGTTTGTTACTTGTCTTTCATTCATCAGAAAATTTTCACTTAAAATTTTATTCCTTTTCCAACAATGGGACGTTATAAAACTGACGTGGTATATTCTTACTTCACGCTACATCATGGATGTAGCATGATTTTGAAACATCTTTGTGCTACTAATCTAAAGAAGCATCTGGAAAGACACCATCAGGCAGAGTTTAATGCTTTAGAAAGAAGAAAGGAAGCTTCTAATTCAAAGATGAAAAGATGTTTGCCACAAGATGAGCAGACACTAGATCACACCAACACTAAGCGTATGAAAACTATTCAAGAGGTGCTTCGTCCAACAATAAGTATTCCAATGGATATAAAAACGTTTAATGATGCTATGGTTGAACTGGTAACTCTAAATGGAAGACCATTTTCTGCAGTAGAAGACAGTGGTTTATGTAAGATCATAGATCCAATTAAGAACGCACTCAACACATCAATGGACAGGAAGAAAATCTCGAATTTAGTTGAAAGAAAAGAAAGCCGCAGACATTGTGAAGCAAATAAATGAAAAACTGCAAAACAGAATGTTTTCACTGAAAATGGATATCGCATCTCGTCTGGATAGATCTGTTCTAGCCATTAATGCCCAGGTCATTAATGGAGATTCTCTTCAGATACGAACATTATCCGTTACAGACTTCTCTCATGTTCATTCGGGTGAAAACATCAAGGAATTGGTTTTAAGTGTGCTATTGAAATATAACTTAATCGTTCGTCAAGTGTATTCTATTACTACTGATAATGCTAGAAATATGGTGAAAGCTGTAGAACTGATCTCGAGTGAAGGAAATGACATTGTAAACGATGAAAGTGATATCAGTGAACTAGATGAGTTGGAATTAGGGAATGTTCTTTCTGTTAAATGTGCTGTACATACTTTGCAACTTGCAATAAAAGACTCTTTAAATGCAGGATTGCTCGTAAATACTATAGCTCATTCGCAGAAACTTGCTAAGAAACTGCGAACTCCAGTTATTATGAATATTTTAAAAACAAAGAAGTATCACATACCTATCCTCAAGCTTGGGAAAAGCTGCAAGGAATTTTGCGAGTATTAGAGCCTGCTAAAAAAGCTACAGTATGACTGCAAGAAGAAAATTTGACTCCAGGAGACTTCTACAAATTGTAGTTTCTGCGTAAAAGTGATATCTCAAAAATTAAATGCGTGCTGGCTCACAACCTTTTAGAAGCAATGAACGCTAGAGAGAAGGAGCTCCTACAAAAAGAAGTAGTGATATCATCGTTATATCTGGGTCCTAGGTTCAATGCTATGCTATCCGAAGTTGAACAGGAGCGTGCGATTACTCATTCGACCCAACTTCACACGAAAATGGAATCGACATCTTCGGCAAGTTTGGCATCGACATCTTCGGCAAGCTTGGCATCCAGTACATCAGAGGATGAGTTGGAAAACATGCTTAGAGCTGCTGCAAAAATAAAGAAAAACTCAACCAGTGCTACGAATAGAAGCAACATTTCCGCTCTTCGAGATTTTAAGAATATTGAAAGAATTTCAGCAGACAGTACCCTAACTGCGTAGTGGAACGCAATGAAGATAAAGCATGAGGAGCTGTACAAATTGTCTTCAGTTGTGCATGCTGTTCCAATGACACAAGTTAGTGTGGAACGGCGTTTTTCTCTTTTTAGATTGATTTTAAGTCCTCAAAGAAACAATTTGTTGCCCGAAAACATTGACAATATTTTAATTGTTCGCTCTAATTTTAACACGTGAGTTTACAAAGTATTTGTATTTTGTATATGTTTCGTGCTGATTCAGTTGGCTTAGATGCTTACATGTTTAATCATACAAAAGTAAAGATAGTTACGAAAGCAAATTCTCTCTTTCAAAAACAGAAATCGAATGCAAATACAAATATAAAATTAAATCTGAATTTGTCAATAATATAAATAGTACAAAGAAATTCTTAAAGAAATCTGACAAAAAAGCTGGAATCGAAATTGAATCGTACCGAAAAATATAAAACTTGAATCGAAAAGTAAACTCAAATCGAAAAAAAAAAAAACTGAAATCGAAACTGAAATCGATATTTTTGCAAACATAAACTGAAATCGAAAACTGGACTTAAAAACTTATCAGTTTCCCATCCCTGATATATATATATATATATATATATATATATATATATATATATATATTTGTCATATGGACTATAGTCTGCCAATAAACATTTTCATTTTCATTTTCATTTTCATATATATATTATTTTTTTTTTCCTCACTACCCTATAATCAATGAAAGAATGATGGGAATGAAAGAATTCTGGGCTCTGTATAGCAAATACCTAAATCCCGAGTCCCAAAAAGCTGAGTTTGAAGCTCTACCTTTTTAATAATAACCGAGCGGCCAATAAACTGCGTTATTTATGATTCATTATTGGCGTTCTTTTAAATGAATTTTTGTTATTAAAAAAAAACTTGGTTATATTTTATAGATTTTTAATCTGTTATTATTGAAGCCAAACTGAAATAAATTTGAAGGAAAATATTTTGAAAATATTTCAAATTAAAAATACAAATAAATAAATAAATGACAAAAATAAGTAATAATTTTACAAAAGCCAATATACTAATTTTTATGTATTCATAACAAAACGGGTTTACACGCTACTTTCTTTGAAAAAGTTCATGACACTCACGTAGCCCCCCCCCCTCCCCTTTCCCCATCCTTTTTTCGTTTTACTCATGTTTGAGACTCTAGACTGCTGCTCTCTTCTCAATTTTGATCATTTCTATTTCAGTCTTGGTTCAAGAATGAGAAATCCCAAAGTGGAAATGTGAAAGGAGTCGATTCTCAAATCGATTCATTCCTATTTCCTTTGTATCGATTTCCCATTTTGTTTCGTTTTCTCATAAAAATACCGCTCGAGCGTGCCACTACGTCACATCCCTCTTTAATATATTATTTCCCAAATCAGGAAACTCTTTTCCCATATCTGGAAATGGAAATTCCCATTTCGAGCATTCCCATACTTTTGGAATGGGAATGGGAATAGTGCGAAGTAAGAAGTAATCTCTGGATTTTGAACTCTGATAATAAAAGAGCTCCTTAAAAAGAAAAAAAAAAGTCAGGAACGTGAACCTTTTTCGAAAATGCGCACTGCAAAATTATACTGAAATGAAGAGTGCGTCTTGGATACAAACAACTCAAACTAATCTCTACCCACTTAAAAAAAGAAAAAACGTTTACGACCTTCGTAGTGCGCGTATAGCCATTATTACTTTATTTACAACGGTTCGAATTCTCTTTGTAGCCTTTATAAAACTTTACGAACGAACATTCTTCTCTCGTTCTTTCTCACACTGATTAGATCACTATAATTTCTACAATGGAACTTTATTCCTTTATATTTATTTGTTCATTCATTTATTTTATATCTCCTTTGTACATCCCTTCAATTTTCAAAAGGTTTCACTATACATATTATTATATAATATCCATAAAACTGTAAAACAGTAACCATACGGTAGGGTTTCTTTCCAGGGTCATTTTAGATCATAGTATAGGAAAGGCTAAATGTTTTTAACAGCATTCCGTCCGCAATATAAGAATATCTTCCCATGTAAACAATAACCACAGCTGATTTCCTTCCCGACTTCATGTAGAATGGCACTAACTGGACCACACGTGTGTGTGTGTGGGTGTGTGTGTATATATAACGGGTGCGGCAAAAATAACGCCCTTTTTAGTTTATTCTCTTTTATTGAAGGAAATAAATCAATTACAGCATTTTAAGAGAAATAATAAGGTTTTTAAGAAAAATAATAAGTACTTTCTCAGTAAAAACTAAAAATAACAAAATGATACAATATAAAAAAAAATTATACTCTATAAAACTATAAAGATACAATTATTAAAAGGGCGTTACTTTTACCGCACCCGTTATATATGCCACACTTTCAATCCACAAGAGAGGTTCCGGAAATCATATCTGTTCAGGATTTGTTAGATCTCTCTCTCTCTAAAATTAATTAAGCTATCGTTCAATTGCTTTGATTTCTTGCTTTTCGAAAGTTTTTGAATCTATCTTTAATAGGAAGATTCTTAAACACTTCTCTTCTCACAATCTTTTTTCAGATCGTCAGCAGTACCGGATCAACGCACAGGCCACCTAGGCCCAGGCCTAGGACCCTGATCATACAGGGACCCGCTGGCCACCCAAGTAAAATTTTTTTATTTGTGCATTTCAACAGTTGATATACTATATTGTACCATCATATATTATTACTATATTTTCTGGGTTGGATGAAGTACCTTTGTGAATATGTGCTAATAAAAATGATGTAATTTTGTTTACGAATTTTATGATTTTGTAGAGTATGAGGGGAGACCCAAATATTACCCGGGCCTAGGGCCCCACTAAACTTTAATCCGCTCCTGATCGTCAGTACGGGTTCCGCAAGGGACGCTCGGCTGCCGATCTTGCATATCTCTCTGACTCTTGGTCATTCTCCTTTCGGGATTTCAGTGAAACTTTTGCAATTGCGCTAGACATCGAAAATTTTTAATTGATTCGAAAAATAAAATGGTCATTTTCTTCCGAGTTGTTTATTCATACTGTATGTTTTGAATAGTGACTTGGACATATGATCAGTTTGCTCGTTATGTACACAAAAAACATTCATAATAAAATACTGAGTAAACAGGAAGGCCCATAACCAATCCTTCCCCGGGGGCCGTGGCAGCTCTCGTCGGCCCTGTATGGAGTATGCTTCTCATGTATGGGGTGGCTCAACCCACGCAACCGTACTTGACCGGATGGAATCAAAGGCTTTTCGTCTCATCATTTCCCCGCCTCTTATTGCCTTTCTTCAATCCCTCTCTCTTCTCCGCAATGTCGCCTCACTCTCTCTTTACTATCGCTATCATAACGAACACGGAACACTGCTCTTCTAAACTCTCTAACTGCATGCCTCCTCCCCTTCCTCAATTCATCTTTACCCCTGTCTATGATCTCCAATCTTTCAAACGCAAAGTGTGTAAGCATCTCCAAAATCCTGGACTTTGATTTTGGCTCTCTTCTTTTTCCTGCATAAAAAAAAATTAATAATTATTTATTACGAATGTGTTTGAGTCTATTAAAACCTTGTCTAGCTTATCTTTAACCATATCTTTAAAAGTACCATTTGTTCAATTATTTACATTTATTATTTTAATTTATAATAATTTTACATTAACAAAAAGATATAAAACAAGTATTTCACGTAACTACAGTATTTATGCGAATAACAAACATGAAATAATTGCCGCTCGAAGTCGTAAACAATACTTTTATAGATATATTTAAACAGGATATCTTATTTTATTTCAGGCTTTTCTCGGACACCCTTTGTATGTATATAGTCGTACTTAGAACAGATGAGGCGGGTGCCCACTAGCTTTTACTTTATATATATATATATATATATATATATATATATTTCCAGCATAAAATACATATATAATATTATATATATATATAATATATATATATATATATTATATATATATATTCGTCAAGTGACTCGCGAATGAGCTATTCTGGGCTTTGCAGATAATCTTCTTATGTTATCATCGTCCATTGAGACGGGAACCCCAATGTCTTGGATCGATTTTTGGAGCCAATGTAATCAAAGTTAAGAAGAAAAGTCCCAATTATCATGATAGAGAATCCTCTCCCTTTCAATATATATATATATATTTTTTTTTCTTATTTAAAATTTTAATTTCCGGAATTAAAAACAGCAATAATTATGGTTGTATTTGGTTTCCCAATTAGGTCTATTCACATCGTCCAAAGACGTCATCTTTTCAGATAATCTTCATTTGTATATATATATATATATATATATATATATATATATATATATATATATATATATATATATATATATATACTGGGTGATCCAGATAAATGGGACCCATTAAAAAAAGCCAAATATTCTTAATATTTAATTCCTTTCATAAAAACTATATATCATTCGAAAGAGTAGAGTTACAAGTTTATTATGAAATATTATTTTTTTAAAAATGACTCCTTTCAAATGTGCTCCATTAGTTGCCAAGCATTCCAGTGTTCTCGCTTGTAAGTTCTGCATCACTTTTGCAAGAGTGTGCGGTGGTATGGCCTGTATCTCATTTGTGATGGCGGCCTTCAATTCTTGCAAGGTCGTTGGGTTATTTCTGTAGACCCTACTCTTTAAATATCCCCAGAGATAATAATCTAAGGGAGAAAAATCCGGAGACCTTGCGGGCCATTCAACGTCTCCAAATCTGAGATTAACTCGCCTGGAAACGTTTGACGCAAAACTGCCATGCAGTTCCTCGTGGTATGGCAGGTAGCTCCGTCTTGTTGGAACCAGTGGTTTTCTAGACAAAGATCTCTTAATTTAGGAATAAGGAAATCGGGCAACATTTTTTCGTAGCGATCACCATTTACAGTGACCGTGTTTCCGGTGGAATCCTCGAAAAAGTACGGCCCTATGATCTGAGATGCAGTAAGACCACACCAAACAGTTACACGCTGACTATGCAACGGGACTTCGGTAATATTCAATGGATTTTCTGTTGCCCAGAAACGACAATTTTGTTTGTTTACAGTTCCATTCAAGTGAAAATGGGCTTCGTCTGACATAATCAAAGTTGCTAGAAAATTGGTGGTGTCATTTACCTTCTGTTGGATCCATTGACAGAATTGTCGTCTTCGTGCGAAATCTGCATCGTTTAGTTGTTGCACTGTTTGAATTTTATATGGAAAGAGCATTAAATTTTGCTTGAATATACGGTGTGTTGTTGTTCCATATCCAACTCCTAACAGCTGAGAAGCACGTCTGATGCTTATGTTAGGATTATCCTGTACAATTTCATGAGTTCTGTTAATGATCTCGTCTATCCTTGCTGTGCGCACTCTTCCAGTTGGTTTTCTTTTTCCAGTGCTGCCAGTTAGGGAAAAATTTCTGACACACCGACGGATTACTTTCTTAGAAGGTGATTTTGACATCTGAAAATTTGTCTTGAAAGATCTTTGAGCTGAAACTACACTTCTTCCATGCTCATACTATTGTTCAGTTATGAAACGCAGCTGTTCCACAGTCCATGCAGTCATCTTGAAGGGTTAGTTTTAACTAACACTTTTATTTTGTTTTGTATCTTATCTTGTCTTGTATTGTCAAAACCTATACAATCCTGTACAAACTTGTAACTATCCTCTTTCGAATGATGCGTATGATTTTATAAAAGGACTTATACTTTAAGAGTTACAGGGGTTTCTTTTGGGTCCCATTTCTCTGGATCACCCTTTATGTATATATATATATATATATATATATATATATATATATATATATATATATATTAGGAAAATAAGATATAGTCTTATTATCATCATATTATATTCGGTATTTAGTGTTCGGCCGAATAGTTTTATATGTTTTTAACCGAATACCGAATATTTGATAATTAGATATAATGTGATTCAGGAAATGGAACTTAAAATGTATTTTTTTATTTCAAAGAATAATTACAAACAAATCCAACTTGGTATAATGATAATAATAATTAATTAATAACTTTATAAAAAATGAACAGACAGAAGTAATAATTATCGCCAGAAACGAAACTTAATAAATTACATTCAAGGCAAATAGAAAAATTAGTCGTTCAGCAGCATCAGTAGCTAAATGATTACGTGCGTCAGTAATTACATTTTTCGCAGAACTGAACAGCCGTTCACTTCGAACGATTGTGGGTGGCGTGGTAAGATATTTGCGAGCAAGTACGAATAGTTTCGGTAATCTATCGCTATTATGGCACCACCAATCAAGAGGATTCGTGTCGCGACTGACTCGTGACTCCTTTGAATAGATGTCTAATTCTTTTTGACAAATTTGCTGACAACTTTTGATAAGTGGAAGCACATCTGATTGTGAAAACGTAGTAACCTCATCGAAGTAGCTCCGTAAGTCAACCTTCGGGTTCTTTTTCGAAGGTTCTTGATCTCCTCTTGAAACAAAAGCAGTTCCTTCATCGCCATGAGCTATGTTACGTGTAGGACTAGCATTAGGTGATACAGACACAGTGATTATCTCATTTTTTACAAACTCAGGCACTGTAATGTAAACAAATTTGAGACGAGGATCTAAAACTTGAGCAATCATGAAGCGATTCTGTACATTTTCTATTAAGTCGTTTTTCATAGTATGACTACCCGCGTCATCAGTTATGTTACGCAAAAATACCACGAGACCTGATACACCGGGAAAGACAAGAAGAATTGGAGGAAAAGTCATTCGTTAATTTTTCATATGGGCTAAGAAGCTTTACAACACGCTGAATTAGAGTTCACTGATGGTTATTGAGGGTTGGTATGTGATAGCCTGAGGCGTATGCAACAACTGCAGTTTTTTGTTGAAGAAGTTGTTGTACCATTTAGAATGTAGAGTTCCGTCGGGTGATAACGTCTCTTATAAGTTTGTTTTCGAGTAAATTATGTTGTTCTAAATTTCCTTAATTCTGTCACAGGCTGGAAATGAATGATTAAAATGGAACAGATTCGTTGCGCAATTGCACATATATCTGAAACAGACTTCTAGCTAAGAAGTGCTACAGTATGATTCGCACAAGCAACAGAAGTCATTTTGAGAACGCGAACAACTTTAATAATATTACGACTATTGTCGTGCACAGCTGCATGCACACGATCGGTCTCTATTGACCATTCTTGCAATATACTTGGAGAAATGAGTGCACTTGCAATGTTTTCATGAGTATGGGAACCTGGTAGATTTTTGGTGACTAAAATATACTGCTTTTGCTCACATTTACAATCAATTTACACACATACACACACTATATATATATATATATATATATATATATATATATATATATCGTAAAGAACGACGCTTGTATAGGAGAACATTCCGCGCAAGATGAGAAGAGAGAACGAACAAATGAAAAAATGAGGTAACCACCCGGGAATCGAACCCGGGATCTTCCGATTGCCGGTCAGATATGATAACCATTACACCACGGGCCTCACTCGAACAAATGCCGTAATTCCTCTACAAAGCGTCGTTCTTTACGTTATTTATACTGCGTGTTCTTTGCAGTTGAAATGTATATATAGATACGGCATGTGGAGGTGCCCCCTTGGGGCATTGGTTTCTGCGCGTATGTAGAGGAATTACGGCATTTGTTCGAGTGAGGCCCGTGGTGTAATGGTTATCATATCTGACCGGCAATCGGAAGATCCCGGGTTCGATTCCCGGGTGGTTACCTCATTTTTTCATTTGTTCGTTCTCTCTTCTCATCTTGCGCGGAATGTTCTCCTATACAAGCGTCGTTCTTTACGTTATTTATACTGCGTGTTCTTTGCAGTTGAAATGTGTATATATATATATATATATATATATATATGTGTGAAAATTATTTCACGAAAATAACACGTGAAAAATATTTATGATAAATAAAACCACGAAGGAAAGGAAACAGAATGGTGCTCAAGCGCTTTCGTCTAATGACATCCTCAGGAACACTGAAGTAAATAAAGAGTTCGACTATATATAGGTCACAAAAAAAAATATATATATATATATATATATATATATATATATATATAATAAATATAGAAATGAAAATTGTGGGAGGAGCATACAAATTTGTAAGGAAACTACCAATTTTAGCACTTTGCCCTTCTTGTCTAAATCCGTTCTGAACTAATTCAACACAAGATCAAATGGATTGTTTACAACCAATTTTATAGATAATGCCTGAATGATATATAGGTCACAAAAAATAAAAAATATAAAAATAAATTGAAAAATAAAAATTGTAAGAGGAGCATACAAATTTATAAGGGAAAACTACCAAAGTTTTAGCACTCTGCCCTTCTTGTCTAAATCTGTTCTGAACGAATTCAAAACAACAGGAAGTGATCTGTGCTACTCACCTGCGTTTATGGAATCTTATCTTAACAAAGCAAAACGAACCTTCTATCGTGTGAATAATAACACTCGCACTTTGTCAAAGAATATTTTAGTACTTCCATTTTACCCAGGCTTTTTAGGCATTGCTAATGTACTTAAACTTTTGGATATTAATGTAGTATTTTCATATAACAATATTGTGAAAAATATCATAGTAAAATATAGCCCTACCAATAATTCAGGCATTATCTATAAAATTGGTTGTAAACAATGTGATTCCTTTTACATTGGTCAGACGGGAAAGGATTTGCACACGCGTGTAAAACAGCATCAATATTCCGTTAGAACGGGACAGTCGTCCAGTGCCCTTTTTGTCCATTTGTCAGAGTTATCCCACTGTATTGATTGGAATAATGCTTCAGTTTTGTTTCACTCTAGCAACATTGTTAATAGAAATATTCTTGAGTCTGCTATTACACTGGGTAACAAAATTTGAAAAAAATTCTGTTTATTGTGATTTTTCTGTCGTTTCTTAATGATTTCGGGGCGCTGATTCCAAAAATGATATTGGTTTTGCTCTATCATCAACCGTTTCAAAAATATAGGTTATCACACTTTTCATATGGCAAAGTATATAAAGAAGGCTAACATAAATATTTTCTGAAAATAAAAACACTATTGGAAATTAATGTTTATTGAGCCAAAATTGTTTGACAAACCCAAAATGGTGCAAATGATATAATATATATCATGAGGAGAACCGATAAGAGAATAACAAGCCTCGTTATGCAGTGTGCGTTCCTTAAAAATGCACTGAAGAACGCGACTTCCGCGTATGAACATTCTTATCCTTTCTGATCAGCGACCATACGTAGTCTCCCATCATGGAAGCATCCCAATGGCCCTGGTGCCTTTTCTCCATCGTTTGAATATCTTGATGGAATCTTTCGCCATGTTCTTCACTCACATCGCCCAGGTTATCACGAGAAAAGTCTAGATGTGAATGCAGATAGTGTAATTTTAAAGACATACGGCACCCCATTTTGCCATAGCACTTAATCAAGTTTGACACTAACTCCTTATAGTTTTGTGCTTTATGGTTGCCTAAAAACCCACGAACCACATCACGGAAAGCACACCAAGCCTCTTTTTCGATCGGAGTCATCTTGGCTTCAAGGTTCTTTGAATTCAACAGCGCCTTGACTTGTGGTCCTACAAAGATGCCAGCCTTGACTTTGGCCTCAGAGAGTTTAGGGAACATGATCCGAATCTGTTGGAAAACTTTCCCTCCAAAATCTAAAGCAGTTACAAACTGCTTAATTAGACCCAACTTAATATGGAGAGGTGGTAGCAGAACTACGTCAGGTTTCACAAGAGGTTTCCTGAGTATATTGTACTTTCCTGGTTGCAGTCCTTCACGTGGAGGCCACTGAGCTGTTTTATAGTGCTCAGCTGAAGCCCTGCTATCCCACAGGCAAAGAAAACATGAATATTTAGTAAACCCTCCTTGTAAACCTAACAGGAAACCAATCATTTTGAAATCACCACACACGTCCCAATTATATTGTTCATACCTGATTTGAGTGAGCAGTTGTTTGACATTTTCATAGTCCTCTTTCATTTGATCAGAATGTACAACTGGTATAGATGGATATTTGTTCCCATTGTGGAGTAGAACAGCTTTTAAACTCCGAGTTGAACTGTCAATAAACAGGCGCCACTCTGAGGGTATATGTGTTAACCCAATAGCTGTGAATAGACCATTAACCTCGCTGCAATAACAGAGAGACTGTAGTGCTTGCATAATACCGAAAATTTTCAATACCGGTATTTGGAGGCAATTATGCTAATCCCGGTATTGATACCGGTATTATGAAAAAAATAATTTATTTTGATTTATTATGGTGCCACCCTACCAACCCTCCCACAAGTCTGAGGGACTTGCAGTACTCACCATATTTACTATAAATTAATGACCCAACTCCAAATAGATGTCATTCTATTCGAAAAAGTTTATACAGTAAATTACTAAATTGTAATAAAAATATTATTTGAATTTTTTTTTAGCATATTATTATACAACTACTGGGGTAGATAGAAATTATTAGTATCTAAATATTTATTTCTTAGTTTGATTTTGAAAGTATGCTTTGAGGAAACAAAGAGCATCTAGGGATTGTTCAGATAGACTTGATCTCAGTTTCGTCAGAAATAGGCCTGCAGCAGAAAAGGCCCTTTCTGATTCTGCACTTGTAGGTTTAATTGAAAGCAGTGCCTTGTACAGCTTCTCTAAATTCTCACTTCTCTGTAAAGTAACTTCCAAGCTTTTAAATTCATTAGTAACATCAAAATCAATGGAATTTTTTTTAGATGGCACTTTTCCTAGTTTGTCCATTTCTTGCATGTATTCACACAGTAATGAATCTGCTTCCACTTCAGTTTTATCGGAGGACTAAATTGCCTAAATTTTACAATAGCAATTTTTGTCAATACCGAAAACCTATAATATCGGTATCGGTATTATTTGTACTTCTTCAATACCGGTATTAATACCGGTATTTCAATACCGGTTTTAACCCCTAAGAGAGAGCCATTGACATCGTAGAACCTTGCAAACTCTTCGTGCCGCTTTCGGTATACAGTGCTCTTGCAGTCTTCTCCAAGCAAATTCCACTCTTTGAGTCTGGAGGTCAGAAGTTCAGACCCTGATTTCGTCAGACCCAAATCTCTAATTAAGTCGTCCAATTCCCTCTGATTTGGAAACTGAGGGTTTGTACTGAAAGTTACTGTATATTCTTCATCATGACTGTCCTCACCAGCCGACATCTCAGATGAGCTAGCTGCATCCTCATTTTCAACCTGCAAAGCAAAGAAACAAAATATAGGCATAGCTATATATGTAGAAGAGCATCAGCACTAAGAAAAATCGACACATAATGACCCACAGTCTGTAAATACAGAAGGTAAAGTAATGGATAGATACCTGTTCTGGTGGACGTGGTATTGGAAGACCTTCGCCATGTGGTACAGGAGCTATGGACGACGCTATGCTTGGATACTGAAGAGTCTGCCTTCCTTTAACTTTCCTGTACTTAGAAACATCTACCATGCAGTAGTAGCAATCGTCGTGGTGGCTCTTTGGTTCTCTCCATATTCTGGGTACCGCAAAGGGCATTTCCTTGCGTACTCCCCGCAGCCACCCTTCAAGTGTGGAGCGGCAGCTTCCACAGATCACATGGGGTGCCCAGGGCTTATCTTGGTCACCCATAGGCATACCAAAATAGAGCCGATACGCGATCCAGAACTTGGTGCCTTTCACAATCTTGTACGATACTTGCTTGGGGCCTATGTAATACCCACAAACGTAGCAGAATATATCCGGCGAGTGTTTACAAGCTCTAGTTGCCATTCTCTTTACCAAACTGTACTACATTAATCATACCTGCAGATATAGAGAGAAGGGTTATTAAATCTGCAACAGATTACAGATTCCAGAAAAAAGATGTATTCACAACACTGAAATAATATTCGCAATAAAAAAGGATCGATAACACTCAAATCGTCAGCACAGAGAAGCACAGAAACACAGTACCTCAGTGCTGGTAACCATCAGATAAACAACCTGCTTTCTTTGTGTGCTCACACTTACTGACTTCTCAGACTCTGCGCTCTTCTTTATATAGCACAGTGGAAGTTTCGGGCAATTTCTAGAGCAAGAAACTGTCAACGAACATCCGGATTGTTCTCAACAATTCCTGATTATCCTGATATTGCTGCGCCCATAATAACATTATACTGGTAAAACATGAAAAATGGATTATCTCTGAAACCATTGATGATACACACAAACCAAGGGCAGATTTGGACTCAGCGCCCACAAATGCATATAAAAACATAAAAAATTCTATATAAACAGAATCAGTGTTACACAGTGTTATCCAACTTACAAATAACTTTAACATGAGCCAAGGTCTTTTTCAACTTGATCCTGTTGTTTTGAATTCGTTCAGAAAGGATTTAGACAAGAAGGGCAGAGTGCTAAAACTTTGGTAGTTTTCTCTTATAAATTTGTATGCTCCTCTTACAATTTTTATTTTTCAATTTATTTTTATATATTTTTTTTTATTTTTTGTGACCTATATATCATTCAGGCATTATCTACAAAATTGGTTGTAAACAATCCATTTGATCTTGTGTTGAATTCGTTCAGAACGGATTTAGACAAGAAGGGCAAAGTGCTAAAATTGGTAGTTTTCCTTACAAATTTGTATGCTCCCCCCCAATTTTTATTTCTATATTTTATATATATACCTATTATATATATATATATATATATATATATAATATATATTTTTTTGTGACCTATATATAGCCTCGAACTCTTTATTTACTTCAGTGTTCCTGAGGATGTCATTAGACGAAAGCGCTTGAGCACCATTCTGTGTTTCCTTTCCTTCGTGGTTTTATTCATCATATATATATATATATATATATATATATATATATATATATATATATATATATATATATATATATATGTTCCCGACTCACCCCACACACACACACACACAGAAAAAAAGTGGCCACCTTTTCACTGGGCCCACAAAATCACAATTCCAAGGATAACTAAATGAAACAGAAATTATATTAAATCTTTTATATTGTCCTTCAAATGAGAGGTAGTTCATTTAAATCGGACTGGGAGTCTTTTTAACAAATTAAACTTGAACAATAGTTGTTAAAAAATAAATTGATACTACGAAGGTAGGAAAAATTGCTAAATTTATTCCATTCACACCATTGCATACTTGCAAGAACACTATCCTGATTTCGTGGCGCCAGAAGATTGGTCACCAAATAGTCCAGATTTCAATCCAGTTGATTATTTCGTGTGCGGACGTTTAGTTGATAAAGTTTACAGACAAAATATTCAAGATGTCAATCAACTTCGGAGTGCATTTTAACAGCATGAAATGAGGTCGATAAAGACATTTTTTTATTCATTTTTTTTTTAACAGAAAGAGACGATATACAGAGAAAATGGGTGAATATATATATATATATATATATATATATATATATATATATATATATATATATACTGTATATATATCGTGAAAATTGTGGAAAGACAGGTCCCAAAAATGCAACAAAGAGGAAAGAGAAGTAGATTCAAGAGACAGAAAAGGTCAATGTTCCGAAAGAGAAAAAGAGTAACTGCAAAATTAAGAAACTGCAAAGACAACAACATTAGAAAAATATTACATGATAAACTGCAGAGTATAGATTGCGTCATACAAGATCTAATTGAGAAGCATACAGAAAAAGTAAACGACGACGCTATAGAAGCGATAAAGGTTAACTTAAAGTACTTCTATAATTTTACAAAAAGGAAGTCGAAAAATCACACGACTATCGGACTGAAAAATAAAGACAATGCTTTATCTGATGATCTAACAGAAGTATCTGAAATATTAAGAGCTCAGTACGAATCATCTTTCAGTATCCCAAAAACTGACAAACTGATATCTGACAGAAATGCGTTCTTTGAAAAAGAACTACAAGGGGAAAGTATAACGGACTTCGACTTTACGACAGATGATATTACACAAGCTATAGGGAAACTAAAAGCACACTCAGCGGCAGGACCGAATAAATGGAATGCCACACTGATCAAAATCTGCAAGAATGCAATCGCTGAGCCCCTATATTAGGTATGGAGACGATCACTCGACACGGGAGAAATACCGAGCATTCTGAAGAGAGCGAGTATAGTCCAAATATATAAAGGAGATCTATCCTAGGCCAGAAACTATAGGCCAGTGTCGCTTACATGAGTTACATCTCATCTCACTAAAATATTTGAAGGAATAGTTCGAGAAAACAATTGACTTTCTGGAAACTCAAAAAAAATTAAATGATAACCAACATGGATTTTGGTCCGGCAGATCATGCCTATCACAACTAATGGAACACTACAACAACATTATTGATGCGCTTGAAAGTAATGAAAACTATGATGTAATATACACAGACTTTGCAAAAGCGTTCGATAAATGTGACCATGAAATCATAATACATAAACTGAAATATATGGGAATAACAGGAAAAGTAGGGAAATGGATATATAATTTCCTTAGTGAGCGGCTGCAAGTCATTACAGTTCAGGGAATATCTTCATCAGAATCAGATGTCCTCAGCTCACTACCACAAGGAACAGTATTAGCTCCATTACTCTTCATAATCACGCAAGCTGACACAGATGAGGACGTTACCAGAGAGAGCACAGTAACATCCTTTGCCGATGACACAAAGATCAGTAGAAAAATAAGAAACCCAGAGGAAATAGGATCTCTACAAGTAGATATGAACAGAATCTACAAGTGGACGGAAGACAACAATATGAAATTTAACACTGAGAAATTTCAACTGTTAAGGTACGGAAAAGGGAGGACCTAAAATTCATGGAATACTATACTCCAAATGGACAGGAAATTAAGAGAAATTCTAAAGCAAAAGATTTTGGAGTTTTAATGACTGATAATGCGAAATTTGAAACACAAAATATGATAGCAGTGAACAGAGCTAAGAGAATAATTGGGCAGATACTGAGAACCTTTAAATGAAGGGATAGGAATATAATGATTCCTCTGTTAAAAACACTGATCATACCCAAGTTGGAATACTACTCGGTCCTAATATGCCCATATAAAAAAGAAGACATTAGTCAGCTAGAAGGGATTCAGAGAAGCTTCACAGCCAAGATCAATGGGTGCAAAGAACTAAATTACTGCGAAAGGTTACACGAATTAAACCTATATTCACTGGAAAGAAGAAGAGAGAGATACACCATTATTTACACTCTGAAAATAATGGAGAAACTAGCCCTTAATCTTACTCTGAACCTTATAACCCCCCAAACAACAGTGGAAAGTAGAAAAAGAAGACTATGTCGTGTTTCCAAATTAAAGGCTAGACAGGGAACATTCTCAACCTGAAGGAAAATAGTTTTGTTGTGAGACGACCAAGGCTGTTTAACCAGCTGCTCAAAAAACTAAGGAACACGAGTGGTGTTGCGGTGAACATCTTCAAAAGAAGATTAGACGCCTGGCTCAGAACAATCCCAGATGAGCCGGGCGTACCTGGCTATGTGAGGTGGATAGTACAAGAAACCAACTCTCTACTTCACCAAGCCAACTCGAGAGGAGGGGCGACAAGCTTGACTTTCGTGAAATGAGGAATCATCGCACGGAACATTTGAAAGGTTGAAAAGTTTACAGTATATAATTTTACAAGATTCTATCCATCATCAGCAGTGCTACTTCGTGGCCACGCCACAACACCGCTTCCCGTTAGATCAGCGAAGTTAAGCGACGTTGGATTTGATCTGTAGTTAAATGGGCGGCCGTCGCCAGCGTTCAGACGATGTATTGATCCTTCTCTGTTCTGAAGCTAGTGAAACATCTCGAAACAATTCTTACCTTTCTCACCCGATGCCAGGTGAACCATAATGTCCGTCTGTTGAAAGTCCCCAGACAAACTCCCTCCATCTTTCGCGATCCGTACAAAGTTCTTGGGCTTCCTCTATGCTAAAGCCACTTTCCTCCACCAAATGTTTCACTATCCTTCTCCAATCAGTTCTTGGCCTTCCAGCTGGTCTTCTTTTGTTTGGTATCCAACCAGTAATTCTTCTCGGACATTCTTTTACATGCCCGTACCATCGTAGTTGACTCTTTTGTATATCTGAAATGACTGACGACACATTCAATCTGTCTTTGATAAAGTTGTTGTTCATTCTATCTCGCTGTGTTAATCCTCATTTCAAATGTTTGAATCCTACTTTTATTATTTTTTGTCATCGGCCACGTCTCACTTCCAGTTCATAAGAATCGGTCTCAAGATGGTCTTAAAGGATCAGCTTAACATTTTGTGGAATGTTTCCATCTTTCAGCAACGGATATACTGTAATGTTGCCACATTCTGACCAAATTTGCAGATTCTGCGATTTATTTATTCTTCAATTGAGAATGGAGGAGTCGGCACTTATAATATGACCAAAGGTATTTAAATCTATCAACTTTTTGTATCTGATTACCATCAATGGAAATTTATCCCAGGTCTTGCTCTCTCTTTACTGCCACGTATTCACTCTTCAAGTAACACGGTTTCTTTCTGTCTTTTCAACAACTCGTCCCATTGTCTCATAATCACTAGAATCTGCAACTTGTGTGACATCATCCGTATATGCCAAACATTCAGTACTACCTTTATTGTACCGTCTCATTTCGACAAGAAACTTGTTCATATATAAAATAAAAAGCATAAGAAAATTAATTAATTTAAAGTTTAAGCCGACTAGTAGCAATTATCGACCGAATCCTCTACACTCGCGTTATAATATTACTCCGAGTTCATAACTGCACTTATGAATTTTAACTGTAGAATTGTCAAAGGAGAAATTATTCACTGCTAAGAGAACGGGAAAAATAATCCACTAAATATATCTAGTGGTAGTGATCTGTCCACACAAAAAAAAACTTAATAAATCCTTGAAGTCTTGTCAAAAACGGAATGACGGCCAAAATTGTTCCTTCAGCGACTATAACGGATTCTCGGCCTTGGACGGCTCCTTAGCTTTCAAGTACTGAACGATAGTAGCCAATTTCTCGAGTTAGTCCCACACTGGTTGCCTCTTCAGAGGCGACCAGAAGGCTTGGCAAAATAGAGCCTGTTATCGTTCTTCTTAAAGAACTGGTTCACGTTATGTCTGTTAACGGAAAGAGGTCACTAACCACGTAATTTCACCAGTACTTAAGTGTTAACAAATCATCGGATTTAATCAAACTTATAATTTTTAACTTAATATTAACGAGTGCTGAATTTTGTTCTAACTAATGACCGTTGCTCTTAAAGCTATTAAAAAACATGAACAATATAAACATCGGTTACGGCAAACATTTAAATCATTTAAGCAATTTAAACTAACTCAATCAAACTTCTGAAGAAATAAGTGCTTAAAATATCTTAAATAATCTTCAACATTATTACAATATTAAATAACATATTATCAAAATTAGGAAAAATTACAAACTTAAACCTAAAGTTAATATCTACAAACATATCAAGTTCGAATATGAATATAGACATTATAATGAATAATGACAATAAAAACTTACGTTAAATATTTCTAAAGCCGCTTACACAGAATAAACTTAATAAATATAATTCAACAAAATAAATCAATTGGACACCAATAAGCCATGACAATCCTGAACCAAACCAAATTCCAAAATCACCATATTTTTAACAATGGCACACTGAACATTTCAGAATCAAAAATTCTCCAAAAGTGTTGCCAGATTTTGGAGTTACAACAAACCTCACCACCACACTCTACGCTTAGAGAACCCTTACAATATATAAAATAAAAAGCAATGGCGATAGTATACTACCCTGTCTGACACCAGTACCTACTTCAAACATTTCATCAGATTCTACTACCCCGGCATGCGAATGATAATAAGTGCTTTTAATAACATCTATCAGTTTTGTTGGAACTCCAAAATATCTCAATGTTCTCTACATACGTTCTCTGGGGACACAGTTGAATACTTTCTCCAAATCTAGAAAGTATATATGCTGCTCGCAATCATATTCCCAACTCCTCTCAAGGTACATCCTTAACGCCAATATTTGATCCAGTGTGCTTCTCCCAGAGCGAAACCTACACTGGCTTTCAAACAATCTATCCTCCACCTCCATCCTCAAACGTCTCTCCAACATTCTTCAATCAATTTTCCTATATAGCTTTTATCAGTAAGATGCCTCTGCTATTTTGCCATAGTAATTGGTCCCCTTTCTTCTTGTATATTAGTGACTACCCATTCTTTTGGAACTTGTTCGTCTCCCCACGCAGCCTCAGAACGCGCGGTCAACCATTCCACCGTAGGTTCAGCAGCGCCTTTGATGACTTCTTTTGTAATTAAGTCTGGCCCGAGTGCTTTATTCTTCACAAATTTCAAAGCCTGTTTTACTTCTGTTATTATTCCACCTCCTCTCCATTTTGATTATTGTCATCATCGTCATCCTGTCCACGTTCGCTCTGATCTTCCACTTGCCGGTTGTTGACCTTTAGTAGCTCTCTAAAATATTCACTCAATCTTCTCTGCGTATCGTCTCTTTCTGTTAAAATATTTCCTTTTTTTATCTTTAATAAACAGTAGTCTACTACCTCTCATATCGCTATAGCTTTTAGCCATGCCACAACTAAAATCTTCTTCCAGATCTCTCCCAATATTTGCCCACTTCTCTTTCTTTGCTTTCCTCTTGACTGTGGTTACTTAATGTTTTGTATCTCGTATTCGAATGTACTCTCATCCGTTCAAATCTTAAGCCATTTACAAAAAAGTATAGTTTCCTCGCAACTGCTTTCTTCACTTCGTTAGTCCACCGCGATGATTTTTTTTTCTTCCACCGTCTTTTACTATCTTCACTCCCACAACTTCCTCTTTGCATTTTATAAACTACCTCTTTCAGCTTTTCCCATATTTGCTCCATATTCCCCGCCTCCCGTCTTTCCCACATTACAGTATTATCTAATATACTATTGAACTAAAATGTGTGTGTGTGTGTGTGTGTGTGTCCGCTTTTTCGGAACCGTGCACAGCCTAAACGGCACATCGGAAAATTCTGCAACCACCACCAACTGATAGCCCATGAGCTGACGATGTGCTCTGTCAAGTTTCCCGGTCCTAGGTCACCGGTTACTGGGTCCGAAGGCCCCAGCACCGCGATAAAACTACGGAAAAGAACGCAGCCGTGAAAATCTTGAGCTTCACATTTATACTGTGATATATAATTATATACTGCTACCCGCCCTCCGGGCGGGAAGCAGTATAATGGGGAGAGGGGGTGGGGTAATTGGGGGAGTGGGAGTGGGGGTAATGGGGAGAGGGGTGGGGGTAATGTGGGGTGGGGGTAATGGGGAGAGGGGGGGTAATGGTTATTTTACTTTTGTGTGTGGGGGTAATGGCGTTTTTTTAATTTTGTAGCTTAGCCACTTCTTCCTATGAGGGCCTCATATAATATAATAAAAAAAAATACATGAAAAACTGAAAAAAAAAATGTCTTTTTCTATTTACATTTGTGATTGATTGGATAGCCCGAAAGGACTCACAATTTAATTGGGATATCAAGCTCCATTCTTTCATCGATTTGCAGTTACGATTCATTACAATTTTTGTAATTATATTATATTACCGATATTTTATAAAGTATTGGTGGTTACGATTGTACCATCCAGTGATGTGCCATACTTTTGTCGCTTAGCCACTTCTTCCTATGAGGGCTTCATATAATATAATTTTAAATCTACAACCAATAAAAAAAAATGAAGTAGCGAAAAAAAAAATCCGGAGGGCGATAGCGAGCTACCGCTTGTTATTATCTATCAATCAACATTTGACGAAATGGTAGTTTTAAGATAGTGTTATACATTGGTCCGACTGAAGATAAATTAACCATACTATATATACCTTTTAAATAATGAAAGTCTTCCCATTAAAAGTCTGTTCTCGGCCCATCCCAGTTTTTCATTCTCTGACGAACGAGAGAAGTTAGTCACGCAGAAATGAGAACGTAACTTGAACAATTTTATCGAAATTTCGCTTTCATAAAGGTTGAATCGAAATTTGTAAAGTGCTTCGAAAATTCAGTGACTCGTGTAAAGTACTTACGAAATTAAATACCAGAATATACTGATCGTGTACTAAAAGTTGTTCAACGCTTTTACACTCGTGGAATAACTTGAAATGAAAACTATTTTCTGTTTCAAAACAGAGACTTAACCTTAACAGAGACTTAACCTTAACAGAGACTTAACCTAGGTTAACTTAATTTAACGCAAAATTATTTGTCGATTTCGTAAAAAAAAATAATCCTTTCGGGTGAAAAATAGAAGTGTTCATTTATTCATTTGGAATGTTTGTCGCAATTAAACCAATCACATTTATCGCATGAGAACAACGAACATGGTTGAATTACTCATTTGGATATTGACTGTCAAAGAAATAACCATGGAAGTTGGTTGGTTTAACCAAATATTGTTTTATGTGATACGTATATTTATTAATTTAAATACATTTACGTTTTTTTTCAATTTTCTCTCTTTCATTTCCGAAACTAACTTCTTTTGTTGATTTAAGAGAATTTTTTTTTTAGTAATAACTTTTATTGTATTAAAGTGAATGAAAATTTAAATTGCTTTCTTCATTATATAATTTAAAAGTTATATTTATAATCTAAATATTGGAATAAAAACGTAGAATTATTTAAGCATTCATGCTATAAACGTTTCTTATTTTGTAGCGTTTAAAAATAAAGTGAAAAAATACTCTTTTGTTAAAAGAATACTGATAAATCTTTCTTTGCACACGTCTCATTTATGATTTAATCTGATATATATATATACAGTGTATATATACTAGCTGAGGTACCCGGCGTTGCCCGGGATAAACACATTAGATCCCCAGTTTAAATAAAATAAAGTTTAAGACAAAAGGCTGAATTTGATTAAAATGATTTATCTTATCCCGTGCCAAATTTGGTAGCTCTAGGTCAAACGAAGTCGTCCTAAAAAATAATTATATGTGAAGCTCAAGATTTTCATGACTGTGTTCTTTTCTATAGTTTTATTGACCAAATAATCAAAATTTTCACGGCTGCGTCCTTTTCTGTAGTTTAATCGCGGTGCTGGGGGCCTTCGTGCCCAGTAATTTTAATTATTTAATTTATTAACACCCAGGTGCATAACCTGGGGATCTAATATGTGTGTGTGTGAAGTTTCATGTTTGTAACTGCTCCCTTTTGAGTTATGGCTGGAACACACACACGTCCTTTTGAGGTACCCGGCGTTGCAGACAAACAGACAGGCTGACCGACTCTGTGTTGACATTCTTCATCCCATAAGAGGTTCCCGTGCCAAAATTTGGTAGCTCTATGTCAAACGGTTTGCGCTGCATAAAGGACAGACAAACAAACAGACAGGCGAAAATGTATAATATATATACAGTATATATACTGCGGAACTTGTTTAACAATTTGAAATTAATTCATTATCTGCTAAACTATTTCATATTTTTAAACGCTATTATAATTTATCTTTTATTCAGTCACGCGTACCAACGTCCAGTATTATATATATTTGGGGAACAGCTTTTCCTTTAAATATGTTTGGTTGAATAATCGACCATAATTTTTATTTATTAATTTATTATTAGTTTTCTCAATTTTCCGTATGACATTTTTCAATAGTGTTGGTAAATTATAAATAATATTTCCAAAATTTTCCGACGTTTCGCTCTGTGCTCGAGCATCTTCAGTGAATTCGTTCGGAGCCATCTTCGTAGGTGTTCTGCTAGAATGAAAATTTCTCGTCAGGGCGCTCTCTTTTATAGCTCATTTTCAAAGTTTTTCCCGCAGTTTCGCGTACGTGTACTGACGAGATTAGTCAGTTTCGTACGTGTAACTTGAGGATTCGTTCTTGTCCGGTTCGCTGATTGTTTATTTTCGGGAAGTCTCTTTTATTATTAATGCTTCGATGATATGAAGTCTTTTCTCATCCCTTATTTGTGTTACCACGTTTGTCGCTTCCACTATCTGTTGTCTGGTCAGGTTTATTTTGTGTATGTTCCACGTGTGATCTTTCGGACTTCCTTCTTGTATCATAAGTGCATTGTTAGCCTTCTTGACAGTGTTATTATGGTTGAGCCCACGTATCTCACGTTTCCTCGAAGTTTGCAATCTTCGTTCGGGCATTGAAATTTGTAAACTACGTGGAATTTTTGTAGATTTTGGTTTTTTGAGTGATGTTATTTTTCATGAATAAGTTTTTAGTTTTCATGTTTCGGTAGTAGATGGCAAGCGATATTTTATTCTGATTTCTACATCTGACGTTTTCCTTTACTATTTTCCTTATTACTCTTTCCTCAGTTTTATATGCAGGCGACATTTGGTTTCGGTAAAAAAATTTAGGAACAGCGCTGTTAGGCGTCTTCTCTTTTCTTACCTGATTGCTTTCCGTTGTATTTGACTCCCTTTTCATTTCCAAAAAATTTTTAATTTCTCGTTCTGTTTCGGTGTTTGTGAAACCGTTGTTAATTAGTAGCTGCTTTAAGCGTTCACTCTCTTGGTGGAAGAGCGTCCAATTAGATGAGATTTTATAAGCTCTGTGTAGAAGTGCTTTTATTACACGGAGTTTGTATTTAGTTGGGCACTCACCATTTGCATTTAAGCATTTTCCTCTGTCCGTAGGTTTTTTGTATATGCTGCTCGTGTAGCAATCGCCGTCGTCTTGTATTTTCACGTCAAGAAATGGGATTTTCCCGTTGATGCTTATTTCATAAGTGAATGTTAAGCACGATTCTTCTTCCAATGCTGCTTTTAGTTCTAGAAGTTCTACTTCATTATCGGTGGTAACGAATATGTCATCCACGTATCGGTAGTATAGTGTGTGTCTTTTTTCTCAGAGCACTTTGTTTTCCACATGGCACATGTAGTAGTTAGCGTAGGTGGGGCCCAAGGGGTTTCCCATCGAGATTCTATCTACTTGTTGGTACAGCGTTCCGTCTTTGCATCGGAAAGCCGCTTCCGTTGTGCAGATCTTCCGCAGTTTTTTCATTATTTCTTTGGGAATGATCGGTGGTAGCATGGTCGGGTGGTTGTAAACGTTCTCGATTATAATCTTGGTTGTTGCCTCTACTGGGACGTTTGTAAATAAACTTTCTACATCCAACGATGCCATAATGCCTTGTGGTCGGGTTCCTCTGAGCACTTGTAGACATTCATTTGTAGATTTGAGCATGTGTTTTGCTGGTATATATTTGGTGATGATTTCATTAAGTTGTTTTACAATTCCGCAAGTTGGGACTGGGACCTGGGAGATGAAGGGACGTATCGAATAGCCAGTTTTGTGTGTTTTAACGTTACATAAATATATCCAGGTGTAAAGTTTCCTCGGAGCAGGTTAGTTGGTCCCTTTGAGTGGCAAAAAAATAAGCAGAGACCCAACGGAGCAAGAGAAAACCAAAATTAATACACTTATTTTAGCATCTAACGCTACTCAAGGGGACCAACTAACCCTGCTTAGATCTAGTTTAGTCTGAATATTATTGTTATAGTGTGAGCATGTAGTAATGCAGTGCTGTGATCTATCTACTTGTGAGTTGCCCAGTCAATTGAATGCCCGGTTAGGTCAATTGAATGCCAGGTTAGGTCAACTGAATGCCCGGTTAGGTCAAACGAATGGCAGGTTAGGTCAACTGTACGCCCTTGACGATTGGTTAGGTTAAGTCATGATATTTTCGTTAGTTTTAACGGCCATTCAATTGAACTAACTAGGCATTCAATTAACCGGTGGCCGCACAGCAACCTCTTATCCAGGTGTCATAAGCGGTGTAAACTAGATAACGGTCATGCGCCATGCAAACTAGTGTGCATATAAATGCAATTTTTTTCGTATGCTGCGCATATTTCTCCAGGAAAATAATGTAATTTTCGTTATTAGAATATAAAAATTCAGGAGCAAGAGTAGTTTACGTCCCCCTGACGTAAAAGGGGACACAAACTACACTAGTTCAAAGTTGGGGAACATAAACTTCACTAGGATCTTTAGGAGACATTTTTTAAATGAATCCATCAAATAAAACGTTAAAACTATCGAAAATATTACGACTTAACCTAACCAATCAGTATATGTAGGTTTTCGGTGTATGGAAGTGCTGAATTTGTTAGTGTTATATCTAAAAAGGGTAGGGTGTTGTTGGATTCGTTTTCTTTAGTGAACTTGATGGTTTGATGCTAGTTCACTAAAGAAGACGAATCTAACAACACCCTACCCTTTTCAGATATAACAATAACAAAACAAAATAATAAATTCGGCACTTCCATATATCGAAAACCTACATATACAGGCCTAGGTACTAACTACTTAAGCCACATCCCTTCACTATATAAAATTAACAGTATTAAAATCTTAATCCACCGTGCTTATCAACTTTGTTCCTCCTACTTATCCTTCCACAACGAAATAGAATTCATTCACAATTTCAGCATTAATAACTCTTTCCCAAAACATTTACTACAATCTCTAACAAGAAATTTCCTCAACAACATTTACCAACCTCCCCTTAAAGTCCCCACCGTTAAAAAAGATATACAATACTTTTCCCTACTACTACAATCAGAACTTCGCCACCTACTCACCCCGCTTTACCCTCAAATTGACCTTCAATTTGTATTCACCAATAATAACAGCATTAAATCGTATCTCAACCATAAAGAAAAAAAACCCAGCCCCTTGTTTCGTCCACTATCTACCGTTTCAACTGTCTGTACTCACTGCAAAGGGGGTTATATTGGCAGCACCATTTGCCAATATCAAACAAGAGTGGACGAACATCGCGGCATCTCTACCAGAACATTACAACCTTTAAACAAACCATCAAAATCAGCAATAAGAGATCATTGCCACTTCCACAATCACCCACTGCTCCCCACCAATTTCAAAATTATCAATTCAGTATACCAACCAACCGACCTCCGCATCCTCGAATCCCTATACATCCTCAGTACGAAACCAACACTCAACGACTATAGTTCTGCCTTCAACTTAAACATAGCTACCGTAAATAATTTCTCCTGAATCCTCTCTGAAAAGAAATTCGCTACCACTCTCCGGCTTCTAACATGAATACTTCAACATTCAACCATTCCCAACCTTAATGCAATTAGATTACCCCGACCCCAACTCGTATAATAACCCGGTAAAATGTGTTTTCATTTTTTGTATATTTTAACCATTATCTTGCCTCTGTACATTTCATGTAACTTTTTTAATTATCATCATAGGACTGCGTAAATATATTGTATGAAATCTTTTATTCACTATATTTGTTCACCTTTTTACTTTTCATGTTTTAGCACTCATGATAGAAATTGAATTTCCGAAACGTCTGACTAATAAACATGCACCACCTTCTCGTCCTCTTATTCCTGACTATATATATAGGGTTACCTTTCATTTAATCTGGGAGTGCAGTAAAGTGAAAAGCTTCAGGCCAAAAAGTGGAGTAAAATATATAAGAATAATCGCGCGTTCTACTTTCCAAAACATTGTTTTCCATATACATCAGATTCACTGAATGCGCTAACTTTCCATAAAACCTATAATGACACCCACATATATAAGCAATGTTAATTCTTTAACAACTTTTATTTTTTAATGGTGTACCACACCACTTTTAATATGGAAACGAAAACAAAGGCTTCCAAAAGAAATCTTCCTATGAATAAATATACTAGGGGCACTCAATATATTTTGCCCCACCCGTTTTTCTTAGCTAAATAATAGGCCATGGGGCTGAAATGTCTTTTGGGCCGTAAGTTTCAACTTTCTGCGCTTCGCATAACCGGATTTTTCCAGTTTGAACCTCCCCTCCTTGTATAAAACCACTTTTAAACACCCTTGTATAAAACCCATGGTAACGCAGTTTCGAAAATGGCGTCTGACAGTGATGTGCGTCGTAAACAGAGAGCTATTATCGAGTTCTTAACCGCAGAGAAGGAAACAGTTGGAAATGTTCACAAACGCTTGCAAAACGTTTACGGAGATGCTGTTGTTGATCGAAGCACAGCTGGACGCTGGTCTAAACGTGTGAAAGCATTGGAGAAAGGGAGAGCAGGCCTCGATGATGAGCCACGCAGTGGTCGCCCGGCATCGGCTGTCACATCTCACTCTGTGCAACGTGCTAACAGCATCATTCGATCAAATCGGCGCGTCACATACAAAGAGCTATCAATGGAGCTAGGAATTAGTGAAGCAAGTGTGAATACGATAATTCAGCAACTGGGATACTCAAAAGTGTGTTCACGGTTTGTTCCTCGCCAACTGACTGAAGATCACAAAGCCCAAAGAAAAGAAATTGCTTCTGAGTCGTTGGTTCGATACGAGACAGACGGGGATGACTTCCTTTCACGAACTGTGACTGGGGATGAGACTTGGGTACACCACTTTGAACCTGAAACAAAACGCCAATCCATGGAGTAGCATCACGCAGACTCCCCACGCAAGAAAAAGTTCAAAATGGCTCCCTCTGCAGGAAAGGTTATGGCCACCATCTTCTGGGACATGAAAGGGGTGATTCTGGTGGACATTATGAAGAAAAGACAAACAATCAACTCGGAGGCATATATTGCTATTCTACAGAGACTCCAGAGACGTATAAAGCGAGTTCGACCGGAGAGAAAACTGGAAGACGTCCTTCTTTTGCACTAAACGCAAAACCACACAACAGTTTGCAAACAAGAGAGGCCATCACAAAAATGCGCTTGACTGTGTTACCCCACCCTCCATACAGCCCGGATCTGGCACCTTCAAACTTCCATTTGTTTGGGTCAATGAAGGATGCTATTCGTTGAAGAAAGTTTCAGAATGACGATGAGGTTGTTGAGGAGGTTAAGAGGTGGCTCCAGCGGAACCGAGCGGACTTTTACCAGCAAGGAATAAAGGCCCTTGTTTCGAGGTGGAGGAAAGCCGTAGAAAAGGATGGAGACTCTGTGGAAAAATAAAAACTTGTCGAAAAGGTATGTAACTACTTATGTGCAAAATTTTTGAAACTTACAAGGAAACTTGGAAAGAAACAAAAAAGGTGGGGCAAAATATATTGAGTGGCCCTCGTCTATGTGTGTGTATATATATATATATATATATATATATATATATATATATATTATAATATATATATATTAGTGGTGGACCGGATATCCGCATCATTTTTAACATCCGCATCCGCACTTCTGACTGCGGATATTACCTCCAATAAATTATGCAATTTACAATTAAATTAGCTTATAAAGTAGCTTATAAGGCCCAGTCACGCACATTTCGTGTAAAGTATTAATTATTAATGAACAAACAAATATATAAACCTGAAAATATAAATAGCTGGTAACAGAAAATTGAATGAAACTTGTTTCATTGAATTTTCTGTGGCTGAAACTCTTGAGAAAGTTATTATTTTTATCATAATGAAAATATTAATATTAATTTTAATTCTTATGCATTGCCTGCCATAATATAATATCACGAAATTTGAAAAATTATGTCATATACTCATAATCTATACTATAATATAAGAGAGCTGTCCGTCTGTCTGTCCGTCTGTCCGTCACACTTTCAGAAATTGTGAGAAAAAAATTCAGAAATTGTAAAAAAAATTCAGAAATTGTATTATGGGCGGCAATGTGAAGCTCAAGATTTTCATGACTGTGTTCTTTTCTGTAGTTTAGCAATGGGGGAAGGGTGGGGGTGGGGGTAATGGGGGAGGGGTGGGGTAATGGGAGGGGTGGGGGTAATGGGGGAGGGGGTTAGCCCCCAAGTTGTATGAATGGGGGTGAGGAGGTTTTGGGAGATACCAGATTCAGAAATGTTGACACAATGTGAAGCTCAAAATTTTCACGGTTGGGTTCTTTTTTTGTAGTTTAGCCTGTCTAACCGTCAGCGAAGCGGCGGGAACTGTACTAGTTCTATATTATATTGATAGATTAACTAAATATCCGCATCCGCATCCGCGGATATTTAAATTAAAAATCCGCATCCGCATCCGAAGATGTTGAAAAACTGACATCCGGTCCACCACTAATATATATATATATATATACATATATATGGCCCTGTGAATCAATTTTCTTTCGAATCGAATCTCGAATCGAATCATCCCAAACAATTGAAATGGAATCAACTGTACACATGTAGATTAGGGTGTTTCTACACACAATTAGTAATAAGCATAAAATTAATTAAATCTTGTTGAGAACAAAGGACAAAGTAAATCCTTCTAAAAAGAATGTATTAAGTATTTGATCATGAGGAGGAACAATGGTATTTAAAGTATGATAAAAGTGTTATTGCACAAGAGATTGGTCTCAGTATATAGATTGAATTATAATCTAAGTTAAAAGAAAAGTGTTTATTTACGAAAGTGTTCTTCCAAACAACATCACTGATGTTGTTTACCGGACTTAATGGAGATTCGAAAATATCGAATCGGAGCCCAAGCTAACGAATCAAATCGAATCCTCCCTCCCGATTCGAAATAAAATCGAATCTCGAAGCTTCGCAGGGCCTAAATATATATAATATATATATATGTATATGGGATGAATTTCACAATAAAACACGTGCAGCATATATATATATATATATATATATATATATATACAGGGTGGGCCGTAAGTTTCCATACATAGGAAAATTTAAATTATGGTCTTCACGTGCGTCGGTATTTGGATCAGCAGTTTCCGGATGCTTGGATTGGTCGGCGTGGTCCTGTGGAGTGGCCTCCCAGATCCCCAGATCTCACCCCCCTTGATTTCTATCTTTGGGGGCACTTGAAGGCCATGGTGTATCAGGAAAAGATACGAGACATAAATCATCTAAAGGAACGTATCACCAACGCCATTACAAGCATAACGTCAACTGTGCTAATGCGTGTTCATCAACAGTGGGGAACACGTATTGAAATGTGTTTTCAAAACAATGGCAACCATGTAGAGCATATTATATAAATAAAAATGGTTGTCCATAAAAAAATGTTTATTTTTCCTATGTATGGAAACTTACGGCCCACCCTGTATTATATATATATATATATATATATACTCGTATAATGTTTAGAAACGCAGAAGGACTTTGTTTATCGCACAACCCTACAGTTTTTAATTATTTTCAAACATTTTGGGTTTTTTTTTAGCATACTTCTTTTGAATGCATTTTTGTTACATTTGAAGGGGTAGAAAGATATTTGTGCATCACTTCGGATGCAGTTTTCTTAAAAGCAACACCATTAAAGCTTTTCTTTTTATTTCTTCCAGAATTATTTATGTTTGTGGGTATGTCTAAGAATAATGGGTTAACTGTAACGGAATTAACACTGTATGATCGTGGTAATATGATTTGTATTATTTTGAAGTATAGGTAAATTATGAAGGTTTCGCAGAAGTTGGCACCCTGTAGCAATTTTGATGTTACTAAAGCAATTATCAGAATACGACTTATTTTCTTTGGTCAATTAAGACGGTTTCAAACGTGGCATAAGAGCGTCAATCCAGTTGAATCATTTTCAGAACTGCACCAAGAGCAACTCAAAATATACCCCCCACCCACCCACCGACAATTAAAAATGGAGGTACGGGGAGAAGAAGTATTCACGGAAGTGTGAGCGATATTCATCCGCGTCGAATTTGTTCCGTGGCCTGATTTTCCTCCACTTTTTCTGGTTAAAGGAACCTCAAAATACCTTCTTAATCAGCATAAAATACATATACAGTCCGAAAAATGGAATTCCAAATACGTATGTATGAATATACCCTTTCATTAATGGGCACACAGGACATTTTATATATATATATATATAATGAATGAATAAAACCACGAAGGGAAAAGAAACACAAAGTGGTGCTCAAGCGCTTTCGTCTAATGACATCCTCAGGAACACTGATGTCATTAGACGAAAGCGCTTGAGCACCACTTTGTGTTTCTTTTCCCTTCGTGGTTTTATTCATAAATATTTTTCACGTGTCACTTTCGTGAAATAATTTTTCATATATTATATACTGTATATATATATATATATATATATATATATATATATACGCTTTCGATTCTTTGAATTGAACAACTGAATAACCTTTATTGATAAAATAAATTAAATTTTCCACTTTACGATTTTTGTTGTTACAATAATTTTAACATAAAATAAATAATTGTGAAATTAGATTATTTATTTAATTTAATTTGGCTCTTAAGCCTTTGGCTTTACTGCATCGCGAGGAACGATACGTTTTTGAAGAAAGGACACCACACAAATATTTCTATAGAATTCTTAAAAAAAAAACTTACCTGATTCGACCGAGGAATAAACTCCATATATATATATATAATATATATATATATATATATATATATATATATACAGTATATATATATGCGTTAATGAGGGGCCAAGGGTGAGCGGCCGCAAAAATCTCTCTCCTCCCCCGTAGAAGGACAAGGAGAGAAACTAAATCAAGACTCGAAAGCTCTTGAAAACGATGCCTTTTCTTAATCTGAAAAGATTGTGTAGTGTGTAAGATGCATGTACTGTATGTGTAGTGGGGAACAGAGGGAGAAGTGTATGTTTGAGAGCATGCTGGACTGCTCATAAATACACACACACACACATATATATATATATATAGAGAGAGAGAGAGAGAGAGAGAGACTTTGTGATATTTAAATATTTTCTTTTATTCACCATACACAGAGTACGGATGAGATTACATACGTAAACCTGTACCTGAAAATCCATATAATTAATAAATTAATTATGTGGTGAAGAAGCATTTTTTGGCTTTACTTTTTCTTCATCACAAGTTCATTGTTCTCAGACGCCCATTGTTTGCTGCTTTGAGGACAAAGTGGAGAGCTCACTCATTGTAATCCAAAGGCATTCAGACCATACTGCACAACAATTACACCAATGAAAAAATGATAGATTTAATTAAATTCTAATATATATATATAATATATATATATATATATATTATATATATATATATATACTGGTGTGCGCGTGTGTTAGAGAATTGTTTAATCTCCTCTGTAACGTAATACTTCTTAGTAAAGAGGCCTCCTTTCACTCTGTTAGAGGTTCGAGCCAGCAACTAAAGTTCTGAGAATGTCTAATATGTAAAAAAACATGTTGGTGTTCCGTGACATTTGTAATCCTATTGTTGGTTTACGTCGTCGTCGTCGTTGGCCTAGGCAAGCTACGGCTTGGGACCGTAGCGCATCTATCCGGTATAGGTTAACCTGGATGATGTAGCCATAAGCACTGCCGCTAGTTAAGTGCCAACCAGTGATTATCTCACTAGCCGTATTGAGTCCGTTAGGCGAAACTGCGACAGTACCAAAGGTGGAAAATATAACCTTTGGTTTTCTATTATTTATTTGTAAAATGGACATGGTATTAGATTAAAATAAATATTTGAATATAAATAATTAACTGACAATTGTGATATATAATTAATTATGTTTACATACAATAAAATAATATAGTATACATAAAATTAGTATTAATGTGGTTCACAATTGAATTATGATGGGTAACTAATTTAAAATGAATTTATATCTATTCCGAAATTCAAGACGGTAAAATTAACATTTAACTTGAAACTAAAATAAGAGTATTCACTACACACTCCCCCACCAGAGAGGAAGTTCAAAGAGTTCCGAACGACACAGATTTCCGCTGAACCTTTTTGGTAGCTACATGTACCTCGCTTAAGGTTGATTCCAAAAACGCAGGCTTAAGACGATCGATAGAAACCTTGTCGACCTTGGAACCGCGCTGGATGAGGAATGATTTGCGCGTACGTCGGAGAACTTCATAGGGTCCGTCATATGGACATTGGAGAGGCCGTTTTGGGACAGGTACACGAACGAAAACGTGGGTGCAAGACTGGAGGGCTGGGGAAATAAAGATGTTCTGTGGCTAGTCAATCGAGGGGGAACAGGCTGAAGGGACTGCATGTGAGAGGAAAGTGTTTGAGCGAATTCCGTAGGATCACATGACTTATCCCCTGCAGTGAAGTAGCCACCTGGTAGCCGCAGTGTTGTTCCATAGACTAGTTCAGCCGCTGTAGTCTTCAGATCACTCTTAAATGCAGAGCGAATACCAAGCAACACGAGTGGAAGCTTATCCATCCAATGGGAGTCTTCGTGACACATAAGGGATGACTTCAGCTGGCGATGGAAGCGTTCGACGAGGCCGTTAGCTTGCGGATGATACGCACAGGTATGCGCATGTACTGTACCCAACAAGCTGGTAAACTTCTTCCAAAGCGAAGACTCAATTGGCGACCTTGGTCAGTGATGACTTTTGTCGGCAATCCAAATCTTGATACCCATCCATGAAGAAAGGCTCTTGCAACAGTGTCCGCTTGGATATCAGGAAGTGGGATGGCTTCAGGCCATCTGGAAAAGCGGTCGAGACAGGTGAGCAGATAACGTTGGCCTTGAATCACCGGAAGAGGGCCAACAATGTCTACATGAATTACCTCAAATCGCTGGGATGGGGCGGAAATGCGTCAAAGGGGGACCTGGTGTGCCTTTGGACTTTGGCACGCTGGCAGGCAAGGCACGTTTTGGTCCAATGTTTGACATCCTTCCGCATCGAGGGCCAAACAAAGCGAGAGGTAACCAGGTGTTGCGAAGCACGGATACCAGGATGGGAGGGCTTATGAAGATCCGTGAAGACTGCTTGTCTGTGACATGGAGGGACATAAGGGCGAATAGCAGCTGTTGATACGTCGCAATAGAGGGGCACAGACAATCCTGGCATACTCATTTTCTTGAGGGAAAGTGAGTGAGTGGAGTCTTCTCTGAGCAGGTCTTGTAGTTCCGTATCCTTATCTTGATCCTGTGCAATAGCATTCCACAGTGTAGAGCTGAGGGTAACAGAAGTAATCTCTATTCTTGAAAGTGCATCCGCTGGAGTGTTCAAGACACCTTTGATGTGGCGGATATCTGTGGTAAATTGCGAGATATAATCGAGTTGCCTGATGACTCTGGGAGAGTGGTTACAGCTGTTTTTATTGAAGACAGTGACCAAAGGTTTGTGGTCGGTAAAAACACAAAAATCTCGGCCTTCAAGGAAATGTTGAAAATGCTTCACGTTTAAGTAAATAGCAAGAAGTTCACGTCCGAAAGCACTATAACGCGTTTGGGCTGGCTGCAGCTTTTTCGAGTAAAACGCGATGGGTGCTTGTTGACCGTTAATGGTTTGTTCCAACACTCCACCGATCGCAACATCTGATGCATCGACCGTCAGAGTTAGGGGGGCATCACTGATAGGAAATGACAGAGACAATGCACTATTGATAGCATTTTTGGCATTGTCGAACGCCAGTAAACTATCGCTACACACCATACCAATTTCGTTACCTTGCGTTTGTGTGTGATTATAGCGTGTAGAGGAGCAAGAACACTGGCACAGTTTTTAATGAACTTGTGGTAATAATTTACCAAACCTAGAAACCGCCGTAACTCACGCTGATTACTTGGCATAGGGTAATTTTTTATCACTTCACACTTGTCCTGAAGGGGGGTAATTCCGTGCTGCGAAATCGTGTGACCAAGAAATTCCAAGGTTGGCTGTGCAAACACACACTTAGATGCATTAATAGTAACACCGTATTGTTCTAAGCGTTGAAAGAGGAGTGAAAGATGTTCCTTATGTTCCTCTTCCGTTGAGCTGGCCACAAGCAAATCATCGATGTAGGCATAAACAAAGTCTAAGCCTCTGGTGACCTCATCTATAAACCTCTGAAAGGTTTGCGCAGCATTCCGTAGCCCGAACGGCATCTTCAAAAATTCGAATAACCCAAATGGTGTACAAACTGCAGTCTTGGGAATATCCGAAGGCTCTACGGGAATGTGGTGGAAAGCCTTAACGAGATCTATTTTACTGAAGATAGATTTGCCGTGGAGAAGAGAAGTAAAGTCTTGGACATTTGGTACCGGATATCGGTCCGGGATGGTTGTCGAATTCAAAAACCGGTAATCCCCACATGGTCTCCAGTCTCCTGACTTCTTCTGGACCAGGTGTAGGGGAGAGGACCAACTGCTTTTGGAAGGTCTTATTATCCCAAGATCTATCATAAGCTGGAATTCCGATTTGGCAGCTTTCAGTTTGTCCGGGGCAAGACGTCTGGGTTTTGCAAACACAGGGGGACCTTTTGTTGTAATGTGATGGGTAATGGTGTGCTTAATGGTATCACCCATCTGCATTGGTTGAAGAATTCCTGGATATCGCTTGAAAAGGCACTGGTACATGGAATTAGGGGGAACGAGGGAAAGTGCAGAGTTCGAGGCGTCCGGAAGGGCAACCTGTTTGGCAAGAACAGAAAGCAGTGTGGCCTGGTCGCATAAGCGTCGCTTGTCAAGATCCACCAGGAGTTTGAAATGCTGGAGGAAGTCAGCGCCGATTATGGGATGCTGCACTTGAGCACAGATGAAAATCCACTTGAAGGATCGGTGAAGGCCCAAGTTTAGTTCACGCGACTGAGTACCGTACGTGGGTATGCGTGAACCGTTAGCAGCGTATAGAGGCGGAGATTCCGAGTGCGTATGACCAGATGTTTGAGGGAATACACTGACTGACGCTCCGGTATCAACCAAGAAATTGACACCAGAGTTCCTGTCCTTTATGAATAACAGGTTGGCAGTGCGAGTACTAGACGCCATTAGGACTCGCTGCTGGGGTTTTCCGACGAAAAATTGCAAGGGGAGATGCACTTCCTAGCCTTCTTTCCAAATTTGGCGTGGTAGAAGCAGATCTTCCCGGAACTCGAACGATGCCTCTTCGTAAATCTTGACCGAGAATGGCTTCTTTGCCGTTGATTTTGTAGCAGAGAACAAACGTGGTTGAGTTGTTGACTTAACTCTTTCACTTTCAACTCCAGTTCCGATTGTGTGTTCACGTTGTTGACCGGAGCTGTGTCAATCTCCACTACTTTGTCGGCAGTTTCTGCTAGTTTATCAACTGGAGTAGCAGGATCCAGAGTGGCCAAGACACGCTGAGCTGATGGAGGAAGTTTCTGCAAGAACAACTGTCTAAAGATGTCCTTATCGAAGGTTTGTGCGCGTTCGCCTAGAGCGCACTGCATAGCCCTCAGCATTTGAGTGGGCTTACGGTCTCCAAGTTCTTCTTTTGAGATTAACTGATGTAGTTTCTCACGCTCGGAGACAGTGGTGCGGCACAGGATGGCAGACTTCAGATCGTTGTATGGGTCCTCACTCGTGGAAGTAGATACGATGACGTCACGGACTTCAGAGATGATGCTCGCTGGTAGAGAGGACAAAACATGATCGTATTTCGTCCTGCTAGCGGTGATCCTTCCCAAGTTGAATTGTGATTCCACTTGGTGGAACCAAATAAATGGATCACCCGGCCAGAAGACGGGGAGCTTTACGCTCAAGTGGGAGATGGCACCAGCGTCGTCAGGCATCTTCTCCTATGCTTGCTAACGTACAAGCAAGACGACAAGTTCCCAACGAAGGAGTGGAGGTTGAGACGAGCGCAGGCACAAAGCGCACGGGCAGGGGTGAGGGGCAGAGGGCACGAGCGACATTACAGTCTGATCCTAGTCGTTCGGGTAGAAGGGGTAATCCAGCTCCGGGGTCACCAATTGTTGGTTTACGTCGTTGTCGTCGTCGGCCTAGGCAAGCTACGGCTTGGGACCGTAGCGCATCTATCCGGTATAGGTTAACCTGGATGATGTAGCCATAAGCACTGCCGCTAGTTAAGTGCCAACCAGTGATTATCTCACTAGCCGTATTGAGTCCGTTAGGCGAAACTGCGACAGTACCAAAGGTGGAAAATATAACCTTTGGTTTTCTATTATTTATTTGTAAAATGGACATGGTATTAGATTAAAATAAATATTTGAATATAAATAATTAACTGACAATTGTGATATATAATTAATTATGTTTACATACAATAAAATAATATAGTATACATAAAATTAGTATTAATGTGGTTCACAATTGAATTATGATGGGTAACTAATTTAAAATGAATTTATATCTATTCCGAAATTCAAGACGGTAAAATTAACATTTAACTTGAAACTAAAATAAGAGTATTCACTACACTATTTTAGTGCGCCATCAAGTACAAAAGGTTGAGAAACGGCTCGAGAGCAAAATATAAATAACCACTAAAAGCAGTCTTTCCTGCGAACTGTATTATGCGCAAGTTTTCGCTTTATTGGTAAGGGACATTATATACATACTGTACATTTCAGTATAGTGATCGATCAACGCGTAACGCGCAGGATACCTCATTCCCGTTTCTGACTGCTCTTCAATACCAACATTATAAAGATATGAAATGGCCAAAATACTTTAAGTTTCTACCGTCCTGTCTTCAAGAAACATTCGCGGGGTTCTTGTTAACTTCTGTGTTTTCACTGTTATAAAATCATTCCTTTTAAGTGTTGTTCTCTTCCTTTTCCATCTTCCTTCTTCCTAACTCCTTTTCATAACTCAGAACTTCACCCTTCGTCGTTTAAATGACTTCGAATATTCGTGTTTCAAATTTTTGGCCTCTTTCATACAAAAGCAAAAGAATATATTTAGAGAGAGAGAGAGAGAGAGAGAGAGAGAGAGAGAGAAGTATAAGGAGTTACAAGGACAAGAGGAAGCCTCAAAGACCTTTCGGTCCACTCTGAGAGGTTCCTGTTGTCAAACTAGTTCATTTTCTAACTATTCTAGCAATAGTAGAAAACTGGATAGAAAATCACAAGGCTCTCTCCCCACCCTCCTCTCCCTCTCCGCCAGAGGCCGGTACGGAAAAAGGTTGAAGAAAATACCTTGACCCTGGAAAAGTAGCGAGGGAAATTTTACAGGAAAGAGGAGAATATGCAAGCTAGATCTACAGTTAATCTATGCACAAATAGAAATCGTACACTCAATAGCTCCGTTTTATAAACTAACCAATAATATATTTGTGCTGGTTTTGATTTTATATAAAACATTTACAGTTCTATTTACCAAAGTATTGGGCCAACAAAGACCCCATGGCCCACTCCAGGCTAACCCAAAAAGGATTAAGTCAGAGGTAAAGGTTAAACTCTCCACGTCTACACCCATGTACGCACAAAGCCAAAGAGAGAGAGAGAGAAAGAGAGAGAAAGGCTTAATTGAAGTCATATTTTAAATACCTTGAGACACTCTTAATAACGATTATTATCATTATTATTATTATTATTATTATCATCATGTATGAAACGTTCTTTTTAATCTCATTTTAAATTTTAACTGAGTTTCATGAAACGTTTTAGAAAAGTTTGGCAATAATTTACGTCTCAAATTTGTTTAATCTTCTTATCCTTTAACAGCTTTATATATATATATATATATATAATATATATATATATATATATATATATATATATATATATATATATATATATATATATATATATATATATATTATAGGTCATTGTCGCTTACATCTCATCTCACTAAAGTATTTGAAAGAACAGTAAGAGAAAAGATCTGAGTTTTTGGAAACTCAGAAAATTAAATAACGAACATGGATTTTGTTCAGGCAGATCATGCCTATCACAACTAATGAAACTACAACAACATTATTGATGTATATGAAAGTAAAAAACTATGATGTAATATATACAGACTTTGCCAAAGCGTTCGACAAGTGTGACCATGGAATCATAATACTAGAGGCACTCAATATATTTTGCCCCAACATTTTTTCTTAGCTAAATAATAGGCCATGGGGCTGAAATGTCTTTTGGGCCGTAAGTTCGAACTTTCTGCGCTTCACATAATCGGATTTTTCCAGTTTGTACCTCCTCTCCTTGTATAAAATTGCTTTTAAACGCCCTTGTGTAAAACCCATGGTTAACGCAGTTTCGAAAATGGCGTCTGACAGTGATGTGCTTCGTAAACAGAGAGCTGTTATCGAGTTCTTAACCGCAGAGAAGGAAACAGTTGAATATATTCACAAACGTCTACAAAACGTTTACGGAGATACTGTTATTGATCGAAGCACAGTTGGACGCTGGTCTAAACGCAGTGGCGGTTCCTCATATGGGCAATATGGGCAGCCGCACAGGGCGGCATTTGTGGAGGGGCGGCATGAGCGCCTGCAAAAAAAATAAAAATAAAAATAAGAATAAATAAATAAAGAAATAAATAAAAATAAAAAAAAATAAAATAAATAATAAAAGATCAATGACTTTGCATCAAGGAAGGTAAGAAGAGTCAGGCTTTAGATGGCAGTTGTGCTGTGGTGCAATTTATTTTGTTTCTTGTTCAAAGTGTAGCATAATAATTACCCTCTCTTAAGTGTCTTATTCTATTTATGTGATAGAGCATTTGTACAATTTAGAACTTTGATTCTCTAGTTTATTTATGGCAGTTGTGCAATTTAATTTGTATTTTTCCTGTTCATAGTATCATAATTACATTCTCTTAAGTGAGTTATTCTATTTACGTGATGAAGGATTTGTAAAATTCAGAAATTTGAGTCTTTGTTTTGGTTCTGAAGTTCCAACAATTAGTCCAATAAAAAGTTATTTTGTGAAAGAGTTATGTCTGTCCTTTATTTTGGGGGGATTCGAATGTGTGTGTGTTGGCGAACAGGGGGGGGGGGCGCTGAAGGTGAGGTTCGCCCAGGGCGTCATGTAAGCTAGGACCGCCACTGTCTAAACGTGTGAGATCATCGGAGAGAGGGAGAGCCAGCCTCGATGGTGAGCCACGCAGCGGTCGCCCGGTATCGGCTGTCACATCTCACGTGCTAATAGCATCATTCGATCAAATCGGCGCGTCACATACAACGAGCTATCAATGGAGCTAGGAATTAGTGAAGCAAGTGTGAATACGATAATTCAGCAACTGGGATACTTAAAAGTGTGTTCACGGTTTGTTCCTCGCCTACTGACTGAAGATCACAAAACCCAAAGAAAAGAAGTTGTTTCTGAGTCGTTGGTTCGATCGAGACAGAAGGGAATGACTTCCTTTCACGAATTGTGACTGGGGATGAGACTTGGCTACACCGCTTTGAACCTGAAACAAAACGCCAATCCATGGAGTGGCATCACGCAGACTCCCCACGCAAGAAAAAGTTCAAAATGGCTCCCTCTGCAGGAAAGGTTATGGCCACCATCTTCTGGGACATGAAAGGGGTGATTCTGGTGGACATTATGAAGAAAGGACAAACAATCAACTCAGAGGCATATATTGCTACCCTACAGACTCCAGAGACGTATAAAGAGAGTTCGACCGGAGAGAAAACTAGAAGACGTCCTTCTTTTGCACGATAACGCAAGCCCACACAACAGTTTGCAAACGACAGAGGCCATCACAAAAATGCGCTTGACTATGTTACCCCACCCTCCATACAGCCAGGATCTGGCACCTTCAGACTTCCATTTGTTTGGGCCAGTGAAAGATGCTGTTCGTGGAAGAAAGTTTCAGAGTGACGATGAGGTTGTTGAAGAGGTTAAGAGGCGGCTCCAGCGGAACCAAGCGGACTTTTACCAGCAAGGAATAAAGTCCCTTGTTTCGAGGTGGAGGAAAGCCGTAGAAAAGGATGGAAACTATGTGGAAAAATAAAAACTTGTAAAAAAGGTATGTAACTACTTGTGTACAAAATAACTGGAACTTATAAGGAAATTTGGAAAGAAAAAAAAGGTGGGGCAAAATATATTGAGTGGCCCTGGTACATAAACTGAAATATATGGGAATAACAGGGAAAGTAGGGAAATGGATACATAATTTCCTTAGTGAACGGCGGCAAGTCATTACAGTTCAACGAATATCTTCATCAGAATCAGAGGTCCTCAGCTCAGTACCACAAGGAACAATATTAGCTCCATTACTCTTCATAATCATGCTAACTGACAAAGACGAGGATGTTACCAGAGACAGCACAGTAACATCCTTTGCCGATGACACAAAGATCAGTAGAAAAATAAGAAACCCAGAGGATATAGGATCTCTACAAATAGGTATGAACAGAATCTACAATTGATCGGTAGACAACAATATGAAATTTAACACTGAGAAATTTCAACTGTTAAGGTATGGAAAAAGGGAGGACCTAAAAGTCATGGAATACAATATTCCAGATAGAGAGGAAATTCAAAGAAATTCTAAAGCAAAAGATTTAAGAGTTGTAATGGTTGATAATGTGAAATTTGAAACACAAACTATGATAGCAGTGAACAGAGCAAAGAGAATAATTGGGGAGATACTGAGAACCTTTAAAAGAAGGGATAGGAATATAATGAGTCCTCTGTTGAAAACACTGATCACACCCAAGTTGGAATACTACTCGGTCCTAATATGCCCATATAAAAAAGAAGACATAAGTCAGCTAGAAGGGATTCAGAGAAGCTTTACAGCTAAGATCAATGGGTGCAAAGAACTAAATTACTGGGAAAGGTTACGCGCATTAAACCTATATTCACTGGAAAGAAGAAGAGAGAGATACACCATTATTTACACTTGGAAAATAATGGAGAAACTAGCCCCTAATCTTACTCTGAACCCTATAATCCCCCAAACAACAGTGGAAAGTGGAAAAGGGAGACTGTGTCGTGTTTCCAAATTAAAGGCTAGACAGGGAACATCTTCAACCTGAAGGCAAATAGTTTTGTTGTGAGACGACCAAGACTGTTTAACCAACTGCCCAAAAAACTAGGGAACACGAGTGGTGTTGCGGTGGACATCTTCAAAAGTAGATTAGACGTCTGGCTCAGAACAATCCCAGATGAGCCGGGCGTACCTGGCTATGTGAGGTGGAGAGTACAAGAAACCAACTCTCTACTTCACCAAGCCAACTCGAGAGGAGGGGCGACAAGCTTGACTTTCGTGAAATGAGGAATCATCGCACGGAACATTTGAAAGGTTGAAAGGAAAGGTGTATATATACTGTATATACTGTGTATGAATATATATATTATATATATATATATATATAGGGTGTCCCACAAGTCTGGAACCATAGGAAAAACAGACATTATATTTTTAAAGTGAAAGAAACACATTTCTAATGTCAGTTTTACATATTTCAGGAAAGAAAATACCCTAATGGCTCAGTATACCAATCAAGAGAAGGTAGAAGTGATATTGCTATATGTTTCCAGAAAAAGCCAGAAGGAGGCATGTTCGTGAAATAACTGACATGGCCTCCCTCTGGCTTTTTTCGGAAACATGTAGCAATGCCACTTCCACTTCTCCTGATTGGTATACTGAGCCATGAGGGTATTTTCTTCCCTAAAATATGTAAAATTGACATTAGAAATGCGTTTGTTTCACTTTAAAAATATAATGTCTATTTTCCCTATGGTTCCAGACTTGTGGGACACCCTATATATATATATATATATATATATATATATATATATATATATATATATATATATATATATATACGTTTTTAATATGTATTAAAAATCTGAAAAAATTCTTTTGGAAAATTTAAAGGAAAAACTTTCATTATTTTATAAAGGTAAAAAAAGTAAAAACAAGTTAAGAGTTAAAAGGGAAAAATTGCCCCATTCTGTCAGACAACAACAAAAAAACGAAACGCCAGAAATAAATAAAAAAGATAAAAAACATGAAACAAAATCGCATCACGAATACCCACCGCCTTTCCCTCCCAGTAGACAATGATGAGTGTAAAGTCGGTAAACCATCAACAAACAACACATGAAAAAACGAATAACACGAATAAAATTCTTGATGACGTCAATAGCCTCAATTCCAAATAGTTTTTTTCGTATCAACTAAAATTGTTGTGAATAGTTACAGATGTGAATAGTCTTGTAGACACTGTGAGCTTTTAATATTTTAAAAGTAACGTTTACTTCTTCGTGAAATATTCAGCTGAAAGCTCATTTGCGAAGGCTCATTTTCGACTTTGCCTTTCTTCTTCTCATTATGCAGCTGCTGTAAAAGTTAACATCATTGTTAACAGCTATAACAATAGTTGAACTTTGTCGCGTGTCTGGATCATTTTCATCAACGTAGACAAGAAAAACTTCAAGTTGTTTAAAAGCTTCAGCCATGCCTTTGGTGGTTAAGGCCCTTGCTGGTTGAACATTCTTCAATATTATTCTCATCCTCATGTGCTCTCTCTTGCTCCATTTCAATAAGGTCCTCATTGGTCAATTCCTCCCAGTTAGAATCGATCAACTCCCGAATATCCTTGGGTTCTAACTCAGCCAAGCCAATTTTCTTGCCAAGGTCAACGATAACGCGTACGATAACGCTGCCTAGCGTACGACGCTAAGAGCGTTATAGCGAATAGCGCTGAGCGCTATAGCGAAACACCACTGAACGAAACAGCGCAAAGCGGAGGCCACCTTTATTTCATATTATAAACTAGCGCATCGCGGGTACCGTTTATTCCCACGCAACGTCATTCCCATTCTTATCAACGATTTTGCCAATTTGGTCCAAGTTAGGTTACGATCGATTAGGTTAGGTAAGGTTTCATTAAGTTTGGTTAGGCAAATGTTAGGTTAGGTTAGGTTGGCAAATATTAGCTATTCCCATGTGGCGCCTTTACCTCGGATTGGAATGAAAATGACGCTGAGTGGGAAGTAATCCGTGGGTGTCTGCACTAGGGTTTCTCCTTATATGCAGTTCTCGTCATCCCGGGAAATCCCGGGAATTCCCAGAAAAATGAAGCTAATTCCCTGGATCCCGGGAAATCCAGGAAATGGTTGTATGTTTAAGAGAACGGTAATTTTTTTTATTGTTCAGTGATAAAATACCCTTTTAGAATTGGGATAACCAATTACTTATGTCTAGATGACCACTTTTGCATTGTAATACTTGAATCAAGTTTACCAATCAGTGGTAGCTATTTATTATTTATTAAACATAATATTTATCATGCGTACTCAGGAAATAAGAATGGTTTCATGTATTATGATGATTTAGTGAGTGACATTAGTATGCCTTTTTATTTTTGATGTAGAAAGAATACTGAAAATTATATCTTTCTCCACAATTTTTTAAACCCATTTTTTTCTTCTTTTTTGATTCAGAGTTTATTATAGAAGTAGCTAAACTGACTAAAATGAAGAAAATGACCATTTTTACATATTTTCTTCCCTAAAAATAGCCCATAAAATGGAAATAATTATTTAGCATATTTTTAGCATAAAATGGAAACAGGTTTAGCATAATTTTAGGCGATTTAGCATAATTTAGCAGCAGGTTTAACATAATTTGGCTAAAAATTTCTGGAAACACTGCAAGAAAATTGCCAGAACTATTTGACAGAAAGTAGCCCAGCTTCGTAAAAAAAAAAGTAGTAACATTGAAGTTCAATATCACAATTCAAAACAAATAATATTCAATTCAAAACATCGTTCGAAAGTCAAAATTATCGTATTTATGCGATAATTATCGTACGTCTGGCAACGCTGTCTGTGGGTCAGTAAGAAGTTGCATGCAAGATGAGTTGCCTGCGATTGCTAGATAATATACTGAGACTCGGTTCCTTGTATTATACGCAGCGCTAGCGACATTCCCTCGGCCAGTTTTTGGTATACGGGCCCACTTTTAGATTGCTCTAAGTTGCTAGTGCTAGTAGGTGTTCATTTAAGAAAGTAGAAAAGTAGAATAAAATGTGGTAAATATTATGCAGTTTTCTTTAATTCTACCCAAGAGCCTTCTAATAACAAAAGAAAAAACAAATAAATCAATAAAAAATAAATTAAGTCATTTTAAAATCCCGGGATTTTCCGGGATATTTGTCCAATTCCCGGGATTTTCAAATCCAATAAAAACAGCCGGGATCCCGGGAAAGAAAAACCCTAGTCTGCACCGTCGGACTCATAACCAAACACTTCAATCCTGAGCCAAAAGGGGTTAGTGGTGTATGTGGTTTGTCGATGTTTTATCGACTTAACATTCACCACTGCCTATTGGGAGGGGAAAAGCAGTGGGATATTCGTGATGTAATTTTTCATGATTTTTTATCTTTTTATATTTATTTTTTTTATGTTCTCTGTGGCGTTCCGTTGTTTGTGTTGTCTGCTACACTGGTGCAAATTTTCCTTTTTACCTCTACACCTTTTTTTTTACTTTCTTTTACTTTTTGTTACCCTTATAATGAAAGTTTTTCCTTTACATTTTCCAAAAGAATTGTTCAGATTTTTTAATATATTATATATATTATATATTCTTTTTATAATAGAAAAACCTTTTCTTTATTGATATTTTCTTCCCACCTTCAGAATTGTTTTTCTTTCATTCTGATTTCGTTACAGCCTATGACAGTATTGTACCTTTTTTACTTTATATTGTATATTATATATATATATATATATATACAGTACATATTATATATATATATATATATATATATATATATATATATATACACAGTATATATCGGTAGTGCAGTGGTTAACATTGCTGACTACGAATCCATCGGCCCCGAGTTCGATTCCCGGCGAAAGTAGTCGGCGCGCAGCTTACCCAGCTGTTCATCCTTCCAGAAAAAAGTAGGTTGGTAGATAAATCTGCCTGGGTGGCCTAGTGGGCAAGACGCTGGACTGCTGCTGTTCGGGAGGTCGTGAAATCGAGTCCGCGCAACGACTTTCTAATTTCTGATCACCCGTGCTGGGTCGTGGTTCGGATTCAACGTTAAGCTGTAGGTCCAAGGTGGAGCAACAAGCTTGACCTTCTTCAAAATGGAAAAAAATTTATTCATCGATGCATTTACAATTTAAGTGGAAGTATGAAGAGTTAAACATCTTTTCACATTGAGCATTCCGCCCATACGCCAAGAAAGTAGGGGGTCAAAGTACAGACGAGGCTTTCGTACGTGGTTCATCATCACTGAAAGCAACAATGCTCCGTGTTAGTCTAGTCAAAAGAACATTTATATTCGTATTCAATTTATTGCAATTTTCGTTAGTTTGTACTGTAGACACCTCCAGTTATTATCAGCCCTGGTGCGTGATTGTGCGGGAGCAGACGCACCGCAAGTTTGTGTTTCCTCTCTAAGGCAGCACAAATTTACCTGTATCAATCAGAGTCGCACTCGTACTACCTCAGTCTTGCTCTACAGAAACTGGACTAAAAAAAAAAATATCCGCGATCGCAAACCGTCCGTATCCAGGTTCATATTTAGTTGAGAATAATGTATTTTTTATATATACTCGTATATCTGTAGAGTCAACACAGTAAAACGCTATTTGTAAACTCAAACAGAACAGAATTTAAAGAAGACCATGTTGTACGGTAGAATAACCTCAACAAAAAATTTTGAAAAACTTTTAATAATTTACCTTTTTCCTTATTTTATATTTACGATTTCAATATTTCTCCAAATAAGACCTATTTATAATTCAATTTAGTTTTCCTTTACTTATTACTGCGAGTATCATCATAATTATTATTATTAACTTTATTATTATTATTATTATTATTATTATTATTATTACCCTTATTAATATAGTTATTATTATTCTTTTTATTATTAATTCCAGACAGGATACCGTTGCTGCTCTCACTCAAGTTCGATTTCAACTGTTTGATTTTAATTTCATTTCCACTGCTGTAATTTTACAAATATATATAATATATATATATATATATATATATATATATATTAGCCATAATAATGTTTTTGAAAGTGAATTCAATTTATGCTTCATTGTTGGCTTTTACTGATGTAATAAATTTATTTGTCCTTCGATATTAAATGTATTAAATGAAATTCTCCCTCTCTTTTTTATCTTTCCCTTTCATTTCAATGAAATAATTATGCTATCACCCCATCTCTCTCTCTCTCTCTCTCTCTCTCTCTCTCTCTCTCTCTCTCTCTTTATATATACCGGGTGATTACAAATGATCTTCCCGATTTTAAACATTTATTATGAAAAACTAACAAAGCTAGAGCGAAAAGCAAGATATATAAATAAAGACCTCAAAAAGTCTTATTTACGAGCTATTGAAGTTCAATATGAGCTCCTTTTGTGACTTCTGTTGAGGTTACAACATTCCTGAATGAGCAATTGCTTCATCGGGGGTGGGGGGTGGGGCCATTCCTTGGCCGGCTTGTTCGCCCGATCTAACCACCCTTAACTTCTTCCTCTGAGTGGATATAAAAAAATTAAGTTTTTGCTCCACCAATGGCAACAACTTTGGAACATTTGAAGGAAAGGATACGCGAGGCTGTTAGAAAAGTTCAGTATGATATGCTACAAAATGTATGGAGAGAAACAGAATACCGCTTTGATGTCTGCAGAGCCACAAAAGGAGCTCATATTGAACTTCAATAGCTTGTGAATAAAACTTTTTGAGTCACGTATTCTGAGGGCATCTTCCATTTTCGTTTTCATGGCCCTCTGTTCCGTCACAACTGGGACAGTACAGAATGTGCCTCTTCTTTCATTTCAGTGTTTCTATTTCATATATATATATAATATATATATATATATATATATATATATATATATATATATATATATATATATATATATTATATATCTGAGTTTGTGTGTATATATATATATTAGGTGTTGCTTTAACATATCCTTAACCCTATCTACAAAACCCCAGAATATTTGAAGGCTTCATATCCCTGTACTCTTATTATGTAATTTTGGTGCAAACCAACTCACATGCTACAGCCTTCTCCCTTTTCTTAACTTTTTACAAATCTTAGAGTCATGGTCAAAAGACATCTTAAACTCATTCTTCAACTGTTTACAGTTTCACAAATTTAGGACCTAGACTATCTCTTGAGAGTATGAGCTACTTGTGTCCTAACTAGGCTAATCAGGCTAAGAACTACAATAGACGTCCACTGAAGGGATCCCTGAATCTCACTAAATAGCAGGGACTTTTTTAACATATATACCAGTGGGCCAAATGACCCACTTGCCCTTGTATTTGGCCCACTAGTCACATTCTATTGGCCCACTAGTCAATTTTAAGCTTTGGAGTAAAAATATTGATTCTAGCAAGGTCTCCCATGCGCTTGAGAAGAAAATGGGAGCAATCAGCTGAGTGACTGACTGTGGCGGTTAGAGGGATTGTTTATGTGAGTTTAGACTTTAGAGGAACTGGAGGCAACGTTTTTTCACTTTTCTCGATGTTTAGTGTTGGTTTTCACTTTACTGTTACTGCTTATATAGATAGTGAATACCTGTGGATACCGAAGATAAGGTAGTGATTAGTATTTTATTTACTGATTAGTATTTTATTAGTATATTAGTATTAGTACTTGGTGTCTGCCCTTTTTAGATATATGTGCCCTTTTTTTTTTTAAAGTGGCCCACTAGTAAAAATTCCTTAAAAAAGTCCCTGCTAAATAGTAAATACTAAAATAAATTAAGGTTAAAGCTTTAGGAATTGAGCTATTTATACTTTAATTAATAAACACAATAAATTAAAATGTACGTAATTAATACTATAATGCTTTGATAATTAATTAATTAGTTAAAAATTACGGAACACGGCAAAGAATGTCGTTCCGCTTCCACTTCCATACATATAATACAAACACAAATATAGAATACTGTATATGCAAACACAGTTTCTTTTATGATTAAATTCATTAATAAGAATGCTCAATATTCTTTAATATGTAATAAGAATAACGCTCGAATAACACGGTTTTGGCAAAATTTGTGACTTAACTGTGTGAAGTAAGTATATTTGGATTATGGACCGATCTCAGAACCTCAGGTTGCATCACTAAGATGTGTATGTATATATATATATATATATATATATATATATATATATTATGCAGAGAGGAGGGGGCTGAGGGCGAACGCCCCCATAAACGCCCCCATCTAGAAGAGAGCCGAAATCTAAAGTTTTCGAGATGTCTGAACACACTGCGTTTGAAAGACTGAAGGTCATAGACAGGGGGTAAGATGAACTGAGGAAGGTTGTTCCAGAGTTGACCGGTTGAATAGATGAAAGACTGAGGGTACCGATTTACCCTTGCTTTAGAGAGTTGGACAGAAAAGGGATGAGAATGTGTCGAAAGTCTGGAGAAGCATGCAGTTAGAGAGTTCAGAAGAGTAGTGGCCATTATAATAGTGAGAGTAAAGAGATATTGAGGCAACATTGCGGCGAAGAGAGAGGGACTGAAGACATTTCGTGGCGCTCATAAGTATTCGTACAGAGAAATATTTCAGTTAGATTCGTCCTTATCTTTTGTACCATGCATAGGATAGTTATGAGAAGTTTACTGTTCGTTTGGAAAATTTTAGCATATAAAAAAACTAGTTTAACTCTGTCATATAACGTAAAACATCAAAGAATTTGAGAGAAATAAAAAGTTAAAATGCAAAAGTTTTCGTACAGTTAGTTACAAAATTATTTGACACTTTGTGTGTCCACCGTAGGCTTAAAAATTTTAAAAATTTTATCAGTAGCTAGCTGTTTATTGATTAGAGACTGTTGGCAAATCTGAATTATAGAATTTTCTCCGCGAATCTTCATGGAAGACGGATGCCTGTACAAGCCATTAGTAAGCAATGGGTCTTATTGATGAAGAGCTGTCTACAGATCTTAAAAGATCTGTTACTGTTGCACGCAAATCTGGAAAGAGTCGTGGGAAGATAGGAGGAGACCTTCGAATTCCATTTACGACGGTTGCTTTAGTTATAAAGAAATGGAAACCCTTTGGAGCTATCAAAACTCTACCAAGGTGTGGACGACCTTGCAAGATTTCAGAACGCGCAGCTAGATGATTGAAAAAATGGCTGCTGCGAATCCACGAGTGATTGCAGGTTTTTCCAAACATTAAGACTGTCGTCTAAGATCGATCTCCATCCCTCTACTGTGCGTCGTATATTGAGAAAGAATGGTCGGCATGGAAGAGTTGCACGAAGCAAACTTCCGCTACGAAAAGCGCACAAAAAAAACTCGTTTAAAGTACGCCAAGGATCCTCAAAATGATGGATTTGCACGCTGGAAGAACGTTCTCTGGACAGACGAGACCAAAATTGAATTATTCGGAAACAACGAGCAACGGTATATTTGGCGAAAATCAAATACTGCATTCGAGGAAAAAACATCGTTCCTACAGTTAAATATGGTGGTGGTAGTTTGCTTTTTTCGAGATGTTTTAGTGCTTCTGGTCCAGGAAAGCTTGTTGTCATCAATGGAATCTTGAATTCGAGGATATATCAGGAAATTTTAGAAGAAAATGCATTGGCTTCAGTTTGGGAGTTGCGAAAGGGTCGCAACTGTGTATTGCAGCAAGATAATGATCCGAAATATAAAGGTAAGAACACCATGAAATGGCTTCAACAAAAGAATTTCAAGCTTCTCGAGTGGTCCAGCCAAAGCCCAGATCTCAATTTAATCGAGAATTTATGGTTTGATTTGAAAAAAAGCTGTCCTCAAGAGAAACCCTTCGAAATTGAATGAATTGCAACACTTTTCTTTAAAAGAATTGGCTAAAATTTCTGCTGAGAGATGTCGAAACTTTGTAGAAAAATACCCAAAGCGGATCATTGAAAGTTATTCAAGCAAAAGGTGGACACAGCGTATTAAATAATTTTGTACGAAAACTTTTGCATTTTTAACTTTTTTATTTTTCTCAAAGTTTTTGTTGTTCTACATTATATGTGGGAATTAAACTAATTTTTTACTTGTTAAATTTTTCCAAACGAACGGTGAACTGTTCATATCTATCCCATGCATGGTACACAAGGTAAGGCCGAATATAAGTGAAACATTTCTCCATATAAATATTTATGAGCGCCCTTTAAATGGAATCCGAACGAAAACTATCCCAGAGCCGGTCTGAGAAATGGGGAAGGAATGCAGTGACGAGCCCGCTGCACGTAATGTACGCGTATTTGGCTCGACCCAGTTAAAGGGAAACTTATTTTTCCTGGTTGATGGCGTTACCTCCCTAATCAGTTCCCTTTGGTGGACGAAAGACGTAAACCAAGTCAACCAAGCAACCAATCGAACTACTATACCACTCTGAAAGACCTAGAAGAAGTACAGTAAAGTCCCGCTTCGCCGACTGCCCGTTGCATCGACTTTCCGCTCCGCCGAATTTTTTATCTGAAACATTAATTCTTAACTTCTGACAAGATTTTACCACTTCTTGGCTGAAATGGCAGGTTTACATCGTGTAAAGCGACCATTCATGTTCTTGGATATCACCGCACCGACAGATATTTCGTGATATTTCTTCAATTTAGCCCCAATTTTATTTGAAGATTTCCGATAGTTCTTCAGGTAAATTCGCTTGATCATTTGGACAGAACGTTGGTCCACTTCTTCAGCTTGTCGGATCTTCTTCGGCTTTCAGTTAACTCTACCAAGTTGTTGTACCGTTGCATAGTGGCGTGAACGGTGAATTTTAGCACTTTCGGCTGATCAGTTACGGCTCGCAAACAAAACTTTACCTAGTGCAAAAAAAAAACACAACCCTGTGTCTTTGGGTCCCGGAATGCTCTTTCCGTTTGCGTGCGGGCGTCATATTTATTAATATCGAATGGGAATATATATTAAAACCTTTAAATTGTTTTCGCACTCTACGTAATAACCAGTAAAACCTCGTTCGAATAACGGGAAGTTAATGCTACTGTACGCAAAACTTGTTGAAAAGGAACCACATTCTCAAACAACAGAAAGCAAAAATAATACTAAACACGCGATAAATAGATTCGTCTCAACACCTAACCTGCGCTATTATTGCAGTTGTTCCATTACATCATTGGCCGTTTACAGTTACAAAACAAGAGCTTTTTTTAACATTATATTACTGTGATGAAGTAAAACAATTTGGCTGATCCCAGAGTAACGGGTCAAACTCTACAAATTACCCAATAACATAGGAGGTCCACTGTACCTTTATATAAAGCCCAGTAAAGCCTAAAGCTTAAGGGCCAAGTTAAATAAAGTAAATAGTCCAGCTTCACAATTATTTATGTCATTGTAAATTGTAAAACCAATCTATTTATTTTATTATTAATAAAGGTTATTCAATTAAAAAAAATTCAGTATAGAGGACACCAGTTTGCACTCCAATATAACACGGGAACTTAACAGACCACCTTCAGAACTTTCTGATTTTTCACCTCTACAGCTGAATTGACACTATTTGACCTGATATTATAATCTTCAGTATGTAATGAACTATTATTCTTTGAATCAAGGTTTTATCACTTTCCACTCATATTTTAAGGAAGAAAAGCATTATTGAATATATCACACGTGCATAAACTTGCGTTTCTAATAGTTTTACCAATCTTATTCTTAACATACTGTATGTTAGTTATATGACCCAAAAGCCCGCTATATCGTCTTTTCCAATCCACAGACCACCCGACCTCTCAATTTCGTCGGTATAGCGAACCACTACTGTACTTTAATTGTTGAAATCGGAAGTAAAAGAAGTTCGAATCGGAGTTCGAACCTGTAATCATCAGATTTACGGGTCGGGGCTGTAACGATTGTTACTATGTATTATAACTTTTAAATGGTGTGATGCGGTTTCTATACATGAACGAAGTTTCAGTGCGTTAAAAAGGGAAGGAAAGTAAGGGGTTCTTACATTTTCCCCTTCCGAACGCTGGACTTCCTTTCCGTCCAATAATAAGATCTCGGCGTTCTGACTCTGGCTTCCGTTATAATTTTTTAATGGAACCGTTCATCTCGTGGGGTTTAATTCTCCAACTTTAAGCTTACAAGGGCTCCAGCAAACAGGACGAGCACGCCTGGTTGAGCCCGGGCACCTTTCCCTGCTTCTTCCATTACGCTCCTGTCTCATTTCTTACGTGGCTTTCTCTTTCTTCCCAGACCTCCTTCTTCCATATTTCTTTTCCATAATTCTCGTGCATTCACTCCTGGATAATATATATATATATATATATATATATATATATATATAAAGAGAAAAACAAAAATAGTTAGTTTGAAAACTGCACTCCTAAATTCTGTCTACAGATTCGTCCCTGATGCAGCGGGCAATCGCAAAACCAATTCGATTAGGCGTGAACTGTCCCGGAGATCGGCCCTCTATCCTTCTCTTCCAGTTTTGTTCGCTGTAGAAAGAATGAATGATAAAGGCACGATGTGAGTGCCACACAAATTTGTATTCCGAGGAGGCCCAAATTCGATGAAACGAGAAATTATGACACTGGGCTCGCCTATGATATAATATATATATATATATATATATATGAATAGAAACGACATAAGTGTTAAGGAACGTCTCTGCACACGAGGAGGAGAGATAACGAATAATGAAAAATGAGGCGAACCGCCCGGGAATCGAACCCAGGGCTTCCAATTGCCGGTTGGACGCTCTACCATTATGCTACGGACCTCACTCAAGGTCCGTAGCATAATGGTAGAGCGTCCAACCGGCAATTGGAAGGCCCTGGGTTCGATTCCCGGGCGGTTCGCCTCATTTTTCATTATTCGTTATCTCTCCTCCTCGTGTGCAGAGACGTTCCTTAACACTTATGTCGTTTCTATTCATTTATATACTGCGCGGTCATTGCGTTAATGCATATATATATATATATATATATATATATATACATATATATATATATATATATATATATTATATATTATTTTATTTTATTTTCCTTTCTTTATTTTACCGCCGATTCGTACCTAGTGTGGTACATATCTCAGCGAGGCAGGGTGAGTGGTGTTACTGAGTTGGGGATGATATACCAGGGGGGGGATGTAGTGTTCAGTTACTGGGAGTGGTATGGAGGGCCTGGTCTCAGACCCGTTGAAACAGGTGGGAATAAGTGAGGAAACGGGAAATCGCTTCCTCCGAAAAATGGGAGCCCTCAGCGAGCATGAATTGTAGACGCTCGGGTATGGGAATTTCGGCCAAGTGAGGGAAACATCTACAACGAAGAGCGGACAAGTTTGGACATTCGACCAGGAGATGTACGACAATGATGGGAGTATGACAGGTAGGGCAGAGCGGGGCTGGCGATTTAGCCATTAGGTGACCATGAGTGATGCGTGTGTGTCCTATGCGGAGACGGGCTATAATCACTTCTTTATGTCGGGACCGGTGGAAGGAGGAGGCCCAGTATCCTACTTGCGGTTTGATCTTATGAAGTTTGTTTTGTGTGGCCTAGTCCCATTCCCGTTGCCAGATGGAACGGAAATGGGAGCGGAGAGTCGGGAAGAAGTCAGTGAAAGGAAGGGGCCGGGAGGAGGCCGGCAGTAAGCAGGCCGACTTTGTCGTGCGGTCCGCCTCCTCGTTACCCTGGATGCCGACATGTGCCGGGACCCAGCAGACGGCGATTGTCTTGTGTCGGAAGGCTGTTAAAAAATGGAAAATTTGCTGGATGGTACAGACGAGCGGATGAGGGGGGTTACATCTCTCTAGGGAGAAAAGTGCGCTTTGGAAATCTGAATATATGACGAAAGAGCTGGCAGAGTGAGTGCGCACTATGTCTAGGGCCTCCTTAATCGCGAAAAGTTCTGCCGAGAAAACGGAGGTCTCGCGGGGCAAGCTGACGCCTCGAGAAAGTGGTTGGGTCAGTATCACGCTGAGGCGGCCGCACAGTCTCCGAACGGGAACCATCTGTATAAATGGGGACTGTGTCCGGATGTTGGGTTGCATGCTCACGAAAGAGTGACCTGTATACCGTAGCACTCGTTGTATTCTTCGGTAGAGCACACAGGTCCTGCAAAACCTGATAGGGGTGAGGAGTCAGGGGGGGTAAATATTGTATGAAATGGGGATAATTGAGGGGGACAGGCATGCTAGAAAGGTCAAGGAAAGAGGGAACCTCTTCAGGATGAAGTGCCAGCTCCGCCTCCCGGTGGGAGTTCAGAAATAGCCGCGCATAGAAGCGAAAGGGTAGTCTCTGTGCACGGAGGTATGTCATCATGAGGAGCAGACGCGAGGAGGGCGAGAGGGAGGTAATTGCAATCCACTTGAAGGCTGGAGGCTGGAGAAGAGCCGGAAAGCACAGTGCGAGGCGGAGGCCCCTATTAAGGACTGGGTCCAAGATACGGAGGCAGGGTTGGAGGCTGAACCGTATACTACACTGCCATAGTCCAGCTTCGACTGGACCATGGAAGTGTAAAGACGAAGGAGAGAGCGTCGGTCTGCGCCCCATGTGGTGTGGGAGAGGGATTAGTAGAGCGAGGGACGCTGGAGGGACTGCTTCAGTGTTTGATATGAGGAACCACCCAGTTGAGCCGTCGGTCTAGAATCACGCCCAAAAATCGCGTGGAAGGTACCACCTCAAGAGGATTGCCGTATAGCGTGACAGAGGGAACAGGAGGGGTTGCGGGTCTTCTTCTGCTGAAAAAGCATACACTTGGACTTCGGGTGGAGAGCGGAAACCCACCGACGTCGCCCACCTTTCCACCCGGTAGATGACGAGCTGAATTTGCCGTTGAACTACGGACGGCTCCCGCCCTGCAAAGTAGATCGCAAGGTCATCCGCGTAGATGGAAGAACGGATGTTGGGTGGAAGGCATTTTGAGACTGTGTTCATGACGATGGAAAAGCATAGAACACTGAGGATGCTTCCCTGTGGGACCCCGTCCATCTGCACGAAAGTGTCTGAGAGGACTGAGCCCACCCGAACTTTAAAGGTTCGGGAGGATAAGAAGCCCCTGATGAAGATCGGCATGGCTCCTACGAGCCCTAGACTTTGGAGCTGTCTAAGGATTATTGTCCGATGAGTGGTGTCGTAGGCCTTCTGGATGTCAAAAAATATTGATAGGACGAATTGTCCACTGTCGAATGTATTCTGTATGTCACGGCTGAGAAGCAAGAGGGGATCAGTGGTGGATCGAAATTGTCTGAAGCCGGACTGGGTAGCCGGGAAGGAATTACTATTTTCGAGGAAGAACGATAGTCGCGTCGCGACCATTTTTTCGAAAATTTTGCAGGCACAACACATTAGGGCGATTGGTCTGTAGTTTGTGGGATCGAGGGAATCTTTGCCGGGTTTGGGGATAGGGATTACGTAGGCCTCCCTCCACCGGGAGGGAAAGGTGCCCTCTATCCATATGCGGTTGTATAGGTCTAGTAGGAAATTTTGTAAGGTGGGGTGGATGTGCTGGATCATACTGTAGGGAATACCGTCCGGGCCGGGACAAGGGGATCGTCGCGAGGCCAGTGTCGCCTGTAGTTCACGCATGGTGAACAGTTGGTTGTAGGAGCTGTCTATGGACGGTGAAAAGGAGCTATTTTTAGGGGCGGGTACAGGGGAGCTAACTGCAGAGGAAGAAACGGCGGCGAAAGTAGAGGCTAGATCGTTTGCCACTGATTTTGGCTCGTATAGGAGTCCGTCGTTAGTCCGGAGTACCGGGGGTCGGGAGGGGACATGTCGCCTCTCGACGCCCCGCACCTTCTTCCAGATGGTAGCCGAAGGTGTGGTGGTGGTGACACCGGATACAAAGGCACGCCAAGAAGCTCGGCGCGCTGCCTTCATTGTGCGGCGGGCGATGGCCCTGGCCCGCTGCATCTCCGTGCGATGGATGGAAAGTCGCGTACGGTAGAACCGTCGAGTAGCCGTCTCTTGGCGCATACGGCCTCCGTGCACTCTGGGGTCCACCAAGGTACCCGTCGGGCGCGGGGTATGTGGAGGATCGCGGGATGCTAGAGCACGCAGCCGCTACCACGTTTGATTCGAAGTATGCGATACACTCATCGGAGGATGGGAAGTTGGCAGGTGTTCGAGTTGTATATGTATCGTCGTGGAAGCGGGACCAATTAGCTTTTGCAGTAATCCATTTCTCCAGTACCCGAACGGTCTGGTCGGGTCAATTGAGCGTGAGTTTGAACTGGGAAATGATCACTTCCATAATCCTCTTGGAGGACTTGCCATGAGAAATCTAGGAGGGCATCGTCGAAACGAAGGACAGGTCTATACAGGATGGAGTGCAGGTGGTGGCATGGTAGAAAGTAGGAGAGCCATCATTGAGGCATCAAATGAGAGCTCGGTCATGATGTTGATCAGGGTCGGGGCCATATAGGTGGAGTGTGTGTCTCCCCACATGGGGTGGCGACTATTGAAATCGCCCAGTAATAGAAAGGGCCTGGGGAGTTGTTGTACGACCTCCACCAGGTCATCGCGGGAGACTTGGGTGTGTGGAGGGAGGTATATTGAACATACGGTGTACTGTCTATCCAGGGAAAGCCGGGTAGCAATCACCTGTAACGGGGATCGGATAGGGAGATTGTAGAAGGGGACTGCGTGGTGGATAAAAATGGCAGCCCCCTTTCGAGTGCAGGTAGGAGACGGGGTGGTGATGAAAGAATATCCAGTCGGGCAGGGCATGGGTCTGGTCCCCAGGATGAGTTCCTGGAGACAGACACACACCGGACGGGAAGTGGCAATCAAGGAATTCAGGCCTTCGTAATTTGCAAATATACCTCTACAGTTCCAGTGAACTATTGTAGTTTTCGGGGGATCCATTATTTGATGATGGGGGATGGGTAAAGGTATAGGTGCGAAGATGTTGGAGTGTGAAGGTAGATTTGAGGTTCGCGAAGGCGAAGGATGAGTTAGGAGTATGGCTGGCTATCTGCCGTTCACCAGAGAAGGAATCGGTCGGCCAGTCGATCTCCGCGGACCGCGGGGTCGAGTCGGCCGAGCGAGACCGGAGGCGCGGATCACGGCAGCTTGGAGATTGTCGTGGGCTCCGATGGTGCAAACTTTCTTGAGCTTTTGTGTTCGGGCCATGGGGGGGGTTTTATTTCCCGAAATGGCACCTCCCCGCCTGTCTGGGGTCTCACGACGAACCTCAGGTGGCGATAAGGGGTGCCAGAAGGACCCGGCAGATGGGAGGGAGGACGTGCTCAGAGTGGCTGACAGGGTTTGGGCCGGGGATTTTAGGGAGCAGGTACAGTGGGGGTGGGAGGAGGTGAAACAGTGTTCTCGTGGAGGGGAAGAAAAAATTGCGTCAGGAGGCAAGGGCAGGTCCATGAGACTCACGGGCGCAGCCGAGTTCCCCTCACCATGTAGCTGCGCCAGAGCCGCATCCACTGGATCCTCGGGGGAGAGGATGTTGTCCAGATTGAATCTCGTCGTGGAGGGTGGGTCATATACTTCGGCAACTATTGTCCGAGTCTGTGGGGGTAGATTGATGGGACTTCTGCTGTGGGGTGGTTTGGTCCTCATAGGCGAAGTGGGCGGTGTGAAGGTCCGATCCGTCTTCTTAGCACTAGGGGAAGAGGGAGAGACAAATTGAAGGTCCGGAGGGTCTGGCGACTCACTCCGACGTCTCCGCCTCGTCGACTTACTCCGGGCACTAGGTTCGGGTGTGTGCAGAGTGCTGGGAGGGCAGGATTCGAGGTGGGTGGGGCCTGGGTGTCCTGGTCCCAGACTCCTGTGGAATCTGTGGCAGGTGAGGTGCGGAGAGAAGGAATGGTGGGGGTACAGGAGGTCGTCAGCTCTTGCGGGACTCCCCCTGAGAGGAATGGGGAGCACTGGTCGAGGGGTTGTGAGCGGCAGGCCAGGGCGGCGTGCCGAGCGGACAGAGCCGAGGGCTGCGGCGTAAGATACGCCCGGTCTCACCTCCCGACTCCGCACCCTGTCTCGTGCCTCTCGGAGGCTAAGGAAATCCGCTACCTGTAGGCCTCGGACCTCCTTCTCGAACCTGAAGAACAGGCATTCTCGGATGAAGATGGGTGTGCACCTTCACAATTGGAGCATTTGGGTGTGTTGGGGCACTTGGGTGTGCACCTTCACAATTGGAGCATTTGGGTGTGTTGGGGCACTTGTCTAGGTGAGCAATTTGTCCGCAACGAACACAATTGGTGCGGCTGCCGACAAACTGAGCTAACATGTCCGAACTTGTTGCATTTAAAACAACGGGTCGGGTCTGGGATGTATGGGCGGACAAAGAATTCGCATGACGTGCGGTCTCCCATACCCCATACATTACGGTCGGGAGGGACTAAGGTATTAAAGGTAAGTAGACGCGGTGTGGGGGAGGGGGTACCTCCCTGTCGGGATGTGAAGCGATAGATCTTGGTGACACCCTGGGGTGCGAGGTCCTCCAAGAGCTCGTTCACTGTAATTGACAATAAGCGTGTGGCATAAATAGTGCCCTGACTCTGGTTCAGGCGAGGGTGTGGTGAAACGGACACTGAGCATCCAAGGACCTCAGTGATGGAGAGTAGGGCTTTCGTCTCTGTGGCTCAGCGTGATTTTATGAGGAGGGAACCATTCCTCTGCGGTCGCACATCATAACGGCTGGAGTTGCTGCGGGCTCGGATCGCCTGAAACGTCCGTTCAGAATTGGTCGGAAGGGATCCAGAGGTAGGCCGGATCTCTAGGAATTTGTGGATACTTGGAAGGGATATGGAGGCAGTAGAGTCGAAGTGGACTGGGATATCCAACTGTCGATAGGATGGTCGTGCATACCGACTTCCCCCTCCGCCGTGGGGCTCTCTCCGTGGGGAGGCGGGCCGACGCCGGGTGAGGGGGGCATACGGGGAGAGCAAGAAGCCGGGTTTTGGAGGTAAATCTTGGGTGGAACTTGTCTTGTCCGAAGGCAGCTGAGGCGAGCTGGGGCGAGACCCCTGCTTCAGAGGGCGTACATCCAAAGGGATGTTCAGGGTACAGCCTGGGGTCGGCAACGGTAGAGGAGAATGCAAGTGATCAGTTCCCAAAGGGGGGTCAACCCCATCTGGATGCGGGCTTCCAGTGGTAGGGGACTCGAGGGCCTGGTTGCCCACCACCCGAGTGTTGAGAGTAGTAGTCCGAGTATTAGAAGCGGAAGTCGTTAACCGAATAGATGAAAGAGCCATAGCAAAAAAAGAGAATTTTCATCCCCCGCGCGCATCCAGCCACCATCGACTCCAACAAGGGAAAGGCGAATCGTGGGCTCACTCGGTCCCACCGCCAATAGATGTCACGCAGGGGAGATACACCCACTCCCAGTCCCCGTGCCTACAAAGCGGCCACTCTCATCCAACGCGCGGTGAAAGATGGCAGGGACAGGGCTTGGGTTTGGTTTAAGAGCGACAAGGGTGAAGGACAACCACCTCCTTTACCCAAGGTCCAAGGAAAAAATCAAGTCAAAGTCCAAAACAAAGCTAAATGCGGGAAGGGAGGAAACAACAAACCGAGAAAGAGTTGGAGAAAAGAGGAGAGGGAAATATAAGTAGGAGGGTAGGAGATCAGCCGGGTCCCCAAACGGGTCCAATGGTCCACGAGGGCAGAGAAGGCCCTTGCATCGGAGGAAGATGCATTCCCCCATTGGCCATAGAGGGACGCGCCCTATAGCTCCGGACAAAGCGAAGGGCGGAAAGAGGGATAAAACCTAAAACTATTAATAAAGCAATTGATTAAATAACAGCGAGGAAATATAATTAATGAACATACATTTTATAGATTATCATAGTCAAACTGAAACGGATAAAATATTATCTGCGGTACACCAATACCCAAGACCGACTGGCAGATCTGGGAACCATTGTAATTGAAAGCCAGTTAGCCCGTACTTTAAGTTTCATCGCAATCATTTACCACTTTGCTAGAGAGAAGGCAAAGAAAGTACACTTCTAATTATGAAAATCTTGCAGTAAACAATTGTCTTGCCTGCATTGACTGGTACTGCATTTGTAAATTGTATGGTGATAGAATTAATATAATTGATTCGAAAAATAAAATGGTCATTTTCTTCCGAGTTGTTTATTCATACTGTATGCTTTGAATAGTGACTTGGACATATAATCAGTTTGCTTGTTATGTACACAAAAAACATTCATAATAAAATACTGAGTAAACAGAGGGGCCCGTATACCAATCCTCCCCCGAGGCCTGTGGCAGCTTTCGCCGGCCCTGTATAAGCCTTATATTATGAACTAAATATCCTTTATATGAAGCTACCAAAGCTGTATTGTTTAGTTTTTTTATATTGATGTTCTTTTTCATCAACTTTCAACATTTATTTTAAAAAGTAGCTTTGATTGAAATAATGCAGAAGCTATTTTCGAATTTATCTTTAGTATTTTTATTACTTAATATATAAACATTTTTATTATTTCTTTTTAACCTTATTTCTTATTTCCGTTTATAATCGTGGAAACGTGCTGCACTGTAAGAAATATAATGTTTCCCAATTATAAATGCTTTTACTGACGTTTTCTTTATCTCTAAAGCAAGGACTGAGAGGGTGAACTAAACATTTTTTATTACATTTGACGATGTTTCATAGAAAGTTTTGACGATAATGTATTTTGTACTCGTATGTACAAAAGATCTGTACAACTGTACAAAAAGTGAGCAATATTTGGTAGTATTGCTCTTTATCAACTTTATCTTTCGTTTACAATTTCTTTTCATATAGAGATAACAACTATTGCTTGTATTCATTTAGTCTTGTAGGCAAGTAACATCTCCATATATTATGAATATATTATAAAATTACAATAATTCTTTCCTGAAATGACTAAAAAACCTTCACAAAAAGTGGAAACATTTACTACTTATATTTTAAATGAAGCATATTTCAGTAGCAACATGGATGTAAAAGGCTGATATGCAAATTAAGCGCCAAACTAAAATAGTCACTGTTTTCCTTTATGAATTTCTGTTTCTGCATACGCCATAATTAGTTTGTGTATATATACCATATATATGATGAATTTCATTCACACGTGAAATTAATGAATGTAAGTAAACTCAAGGAAAAAGAAAAAATGATTCCAAGGCCTTTCGTGTATTCAACAACACACTTCGTCGTGTATTGCTGAATACATGAAAGGCTTTGGAATCATTTTTTCTTTTTCATGCCACATTTAAAATGTTTAAAAATAATCAAATCATGAAACTTGACACTGATTATGATGAAAATGTGAGTTTGTAACATTTACAGAACATGCTCAGTATTTGCAAAATTAAGTAACAAATCGAGCAGTGTCATTTTTGAAGACCGACTTCTTCAGGTAGTATTCCAATAAAAAGAAATCACCGAAGGGGACCATGTAAGACCACAGTCGTGAAGGTTGTGAGGGAGGGGGTACTTGTTAGGAAGGACTCTTGAAACAAAAGTTCCATGCACAAAAAGCTCAAAACAACATTTGCATTTGAAGTTTTACACCGTCCTGCGGAAGTTGCGAATGTAAACATTTTTGTTCACCGTTGTTTCAGTTAAGAGTATGCCAAAGATTGCACGTTGGAGGCCGTGATAAGAAATTACACTGACAGGATTCGTCACATAATTTCGCAAAAGAGAGGACGCTTTGAGCATTGTGTGTGCCTGTAGATAAAACTTTGTTTCCGTCCTCAATAATTGTACAAAATCTCATGTACGCGAGTTTACTCATTGTTTTATAAATGTTTCCAAGTGTGCCATGATTAACAAACCATGAACAACTGTACTCGACATATTTTTGCCTTATATTAACTCGATGAAAACAAAGTAATCATGTTTAAAAATATAACATTTCTAAATAAATATATCCTTTACATGGTCAACTCTGGAACAATCTTCCTCAATCCATCTTTCCCCCTGTCTATGACCCCCCAATATTTCAAACGCAGTCTCTAGGCATCTCCAAAACACTGGACCTTGATTTTGGCTTTCTTCTATGGGAGTGGTGGTCGCTTTGCGGGCATTCTCCCTTGGCCCCCTCCTTCCTGTATATATATATATATATATATTTTGTTTTTCTAACAAAAAATTGAAAACAACAAAACTAGTGTTGTACAACAAAAAGTATTACTAAAGAAAGTGATCACCAAATTCATTGTTTATTTTTACCATTTCATCTGCTTAACTTTGATTTTGATTGATCAATTCTCAATTTTTTTTTCTTTAAATGTTCCGTGCGATGATTCCTCACCTCACGAAGGTCAACGAAGGTCAAGCTTGCCGCCCCTCTTCTCTAAAGAACAACGTACAATTTACAGGGTGGGCCGTAAGTTTCCATACATAGGAAAATTTAAATTATGGTCTTCACGTGCGTCGGTATTTGGATCAGCAGTTTCCGGATGCTTGGATTGGTCGGCGTGGTCCTGTGGAGTGGCCTCCCAGATCCCCAGATCTCACCCCCCTTGATTTCTATCTTTGGGGGCACTTGAAGGCCATGGTGTATCAGGAAAAGATACGAGACATAAATCATCTAAAGGAACGTATCACCAACGCCATTACAAGCATAACGTCAACTGTGCTAATGGGTGTTCATCAACAGTGGGGAACACGTATTGAAATGTGTTTTCAAAACAATGGCAACCATGTAGAGCATATTATATAAATAAAAATGGTTGTCCATAAAAAAATGTTTATTTTTCCTATGTATGGAAACTTACGGCCCACCCTGTAGTATAAAATTTGCATATATACATACAAACTTTAGAAATCTTTTAATTATATATATATATAAACGTTGGTAAACCTTGGTTTTACTTCGGGCCGAACTGTTCATTCTGACGAAGATTAAGATTCTTGCTCCGCCTTAGACTTACAACTTAACAAGGGCTCCGAACTACGACCCAGAAATTACAAATTCCTCGCCTGGACTCCTCAACTTCACACCATCCCGATCAGCAGCACGTCTTTACCGCTAGGCTACCCAGGGTACTCATTTATCTACCAACCAATTTTATTGTATTACATTATATATATATATATATGTTGTCTCGAGTGTACGTGGGCTAGTACGGAAAACACCTCTTGACGCGAAAGCGTTGTGTTCCTGGGATACTGAAATATGAACCAGGGTGTATTAACTTTTATCTCGTCGTAGTGTACTGATCAGCGACTTTGCCTTCTACTCAGGTGTTGCTGGGTTCGAACCCTGGTGGAGGTAATTTTGCATTTTGAAAAACCGTATATAATTTTTTTTTTTGCGAGCTCGCGCGTGTGAGGAAAATGTGCCCCTCTTCTAATTCTCTGCATAAATTAAGGGTGAACGTTTATAAGAGGTTGATTATTATAAAATAATAAAAACGAAGTATAAAAGTTAATTAAAATTTCACGTTCTTTTAAAAATCACAGTGTGCCAGTTTGAGTGCCAGTTTAAGATTTTTTTCATTCGCTGCCAGTCTCCCTCATTCATCTCGTCAATCGGCAAACAAGAATTAACTATTTCTCATCACAGCAACGGCAGCGTGCTCATGCGTACATACTAATCCAACAAGAGAGACGAGTTAAATGTTGCCATTGCCTCGACTGCGGGAGGGTTAACATCGTAAAACACCTTTGGATACGAAATCCTGCGTTTCTTCGGTTGTTTAAAGATAAGCAAGGTAGTGTTGACCATCCTGTCGTAGTGTAAAATTCATCCCATATATATATATATATATATATATATATATATATATATACAGGGTGTAACAAAAGTCCGTTCTCATAGGGAAATAAGAGATAACAGAATTCATTGTACAGGGTGTCCCGTAAGTCTGGACCCATAGGGCAAAATTAATAAAATTACAAAATAGTCCGTTTCGCTGGACATACGTCGAAGTGACTTCTTGGGACTGACAGCGAAGCTAGCCAACACATTGGTACTGGTTTCGTCTTCCGTAACAGTCCTTGAAGGTCCTCTGCGAGGCTTGTCAGCTACGGATCCAGTTTCCTTAAATTTGGCTATCAACTTGCCAACACATCTGTGTGTGATTGGTGCGCGGTCTGGATGCATATTGTTGAATTCTTCGGCAACTTCCCGGTGACTGCGGGTCCCGACCAGCAAAATAACTTGAACTCTCTCCTCTCTAGTCAGTGACATGGTTTACCTGCAACATAATAAAAAAATATATTATAAATCCCTATGGGTCCAGACTTACGGGACACCCTGTACGTAGAACAGTGAATCGCCACAATTATCGTTACTGGAGCGACGAAAATCCACATCGAGTTGAAGATGCACATTCGCAGGTTGATCACAGGATTACGGTGTGGGTAGGACTTCATAGAGGAACCATCACAGAACCATCCTTTTTTTATGAAACCATGAACGGGGATTCTGGAGGGAATTTTGCAAAAGTACACTGACGAAATGTCTTTGGATGCGAGACGAAAGTTCTGGTTTCAGCAAGCTGGTGCACCTCCACATTTCGCTCGTTTAGTGAGACAATGGTTAGATGAGAATCTTCGTGGCAGATGGATAGGCCGCCGAGGTTATGTGGAATGGCCGCCCCGGAGCCGTGATTTGACCCCACTTGACTTCTTGTGGAGCAACTTAAGTCTTGTTTATGAGTCAAGATCTCGAACGATCCAGCAGTTAAAAGAAAAATTTACAGATCAGTGTAACATAATTAGTGCGGAAACACTTCAAAACTGTAACCGACAGCTCACACAAAGACGAGTAGAAATGTGTCAACGGCTACATGGAATGCAGTTTGAGTATGTACTCAGTTGTACTGGATTAAGTGGCAAGTTGATTGTATTATTTATGTATAGTTAAAACTATTTTCTCGTTCAGTTCTGTTCTTATTTCCCTATGAGAACGGAATTTTGTTACACCCTGTGTGTATGTATGTATAATATATATATATATATAATATATATATATATATATATATATATATATATATATATATATATATATATACACACACACACACACACTTGATTGAAGGGTTTGTTCTTAGGGAATCGCAACTTAGTGAGGAATAAGAGGATGAGGAGATAGTACGCTTATTAACAAACGTTTCGGAAAATCCAGTTTCCATCATCAGTGCTAAAAATTTATACAGTATATTTAAGTAAACATATATTAATAATGTATTTATATATTAAGTACTTAAAAATAAAAAAGTATATAAAATATAGGAGGGCGAAACAACGATCAAAATGTACAAAGGTTAAAAAGTGACAAATATTGAAAACAGGATCTTACCAGGTTATTATCGGGGTGATGAGATGATTGTAACAAAATTGGGAATGATTAGAATGTTGAAATATCCATATTAGAATTGTTGGAAAGCCAAAATGAGTGATAGCAGATTTCTTTTCCACTGGTAAGGCAGGAGAATTTATGTAGCTATGTTTAAGTTAAAGGCAGAATTATAGTCGTTGAGGGTTTTCATACTGGGGATATATCGGGATTCGAAAATGCGGAGGTCGGTTAGTTGGTAAGCCGAGTTGATAATTTTGAAGTTGGAGGGAAACAGTGGGTGGGTGTGGTGGTGGCAATGATCTCTTATTGCTGATTTGGATGGTTTATTTAAAGGTTGTGATGTTATATATATATATATATATATATATATATATATATATATATATGCCATAATTTCTTTAACAAAACAATGGAAGCGTTACAATATATTCTCGAATTGATTCTCTCTGATTCTCGAAACGCCCAATCTCTCATTTGTCTCGTCCAAGTTCTTGAATTTGGTAAATAGCAGCTCATAAAATACTGCACCTCTACCCTGATCTGAGCATTTCAATTTTTAAGACTTGAAAAAAAATTATACCAATAAAAATGATAATTAAAGTAATAATAGTAATTTTTTTTTGTCTATCCACTCATGGTTATAACAAATATACATCATTGTTAATAGCATTTTAAAAAAATAAATTCAGAATCTAATGTTCACAGTGTATCATTCATTCATCACTAAATTTCAATACTCTTTTCCAGTTTGTAACGTATTACCAGTAAGTCAACCAGATTTGTAACGTCGCTGGTGTTTTGACATCGTCTGACATTCTAATTTTTGGGACTCAGGTTCAGTTCCGTGTCGATGGTTTCTTTATTTCAAAAGTCTATCGACTGACTGATAGACATTATATATATATATATATATATATATATATATATATATATATACAGGGTGTCCCATATGTCCGGCATCATAGGAGAAATTCATATTTTTCTATTTCTACAAACCATGATTCATATTTTTCTTTCTACAGGCCATAATGTCTGTGAGCAAGGAAGAACGAATCCAGATAATTCTACTCATAGGAAATCGGAGTCAGAGAAAGGCCGCTGCTCAATTTAACAGACTGCATCCAGACCGCGAGCCAATAACACAGAGTTGTGTTAGCAGACTTGTTGCAAAGTTTAAGGAAACAGGATCCATATAAGATAACGTCACTGGAGGCACCTACCTACGTATGCTCAAAGAAGCAGCATTTCCCAGTGTCTTGAACGAAGAAGGAAATTTCCCAACATGGTTCTAGCAAGACGGCGCTCCTGCGCATTACAGCACCCAAGTAAGGGAATACCTGTACCAACAATTCCCTGGTCATTGGATAGGACGTCGAGGGCCTGCAGAATGGCCAGCTAGAAGCCCGGATCTCACACCACTAGATTTTTATCTCTGGGACCACTTGAAAGCGTGGTATTATACGCAGAAAAAATTAGGTGTTGAACATTTGCGGCAGCGCATTATTGGGGCATGTAACACCATTACTCCTGACATCATTCACCGTGTGCTTGCTGACTGGGTATCACGTCTGAATTTGTGTATTGAAAACAATGGTGGACATATTGAGCACGTTCCGTAAATAAAAGCTTTTGTTGAGGCTTTTTTTATTATTTTTCCTATGATGCCAGACTTATGGGAAACCCTGTATATATATATATTTGTGGAAAATTAAGCAGCCTAAAAGGGGGTTATCTTTACGGCTACCCGCGTCCACCCTTACCTCAGGTTCGAAAAGGTATTGTTTAAATTAAACTTAGGGCTCACAAAACTTGGACGCTGTTAAATGTTTAAACATATTCACTTAAAGGAAAATAATTCTCAAGGGAAGCTTAAACTCTTTATGTGATAGATTTAACTTTTATTTAATTTAGACTGGTTGGATACATTTAAATCAGTTTAGTTTAGACTGATAAATAAGTTAGTCTTTACAAGCCTAACTATAAAGTATTGATTTAGGTTGCAACGTTATGCAATTGGTTGTTCCACAATACTGTATATACCGCTAGTCAGATTAAGCTCGTGAATCGCAATTAACTCGTTTCAAGCTGATAACCCCAGTCAACCTGTCGAAGGTTCAACTTAACGAACGTTAATGAAATTCCAAACTAATCTAAATAGCTACCCCTGGATGGTTCTCCGCGTGTAAGACAAATCCACAATGGCGTTCTCAAACACTTGGGTCAACGATTAACACCCGGGTATAAAATATATATGTGTAACAACGAATGAATAAAGAGCTTAAAAGGAATTCTAAATCTTAAAAGAATTCGACTTATTAGAATCATTAGTGAATGATGTTAAATCTTGGTATTTTATTATAAACCGAAGTTAATTGAAATAATAACCGGCTAAAATTACGGAGTCAAACCAAATACGCATTACTCGCATGAGAGCTTCGAACGAAGTTCAACGAACTAAGATGGCGACTGACGTCTGACGCTCCTTTCGACGGCGTCAAGATGCGTCAGTGCGCGCCAAAAGAGAAGTATCACATTATAGCCCAAAATTTCCAGAAGCTGGAAGGAATTGAGACTCAGTTCTCTGGCGGGCGTACGATTTTGGTTCTATTTTTAGCGATTCGTCGATATCTGTAAACGTTTTATATGCAGCCGATCAACGTTGTTTTTATGAAATAATACAATATACTGTATATTATGGATATATATATATACATACTTTTAATAGAATACATAATTACCATGATCGAACATGAATCAATTATTCATTCTCGTCGATTTTGGTTGATTTTGTGGTTACGTTCCAATAGTTTTTAATTGATTCCTTATATACTTCGATCACTTATGCCGTCAGGAGTATATTTCAAGAATCCCTGAACCCACTGTGTAAATATTTTAGACAATATATATATATATATATATATATATATGAAGTGAAGAGCTATCAGGCAAATTCAAGAAGAGGGGCAACAAGCCTGACCTCCGTGAAATGAGGAATCATCGCACGGAACATCTGAAAGGTTGGAAGGTTGAAAGATCAAGACAATACTCCTAATTTTTTGTAACCTAGGTTCGATTCCGGCTCGATTCAGATGGTTACGTTCTTATTTTCACGATTTTACAAAGTAATTAAAACATTTTCAAACATTAAAAAGTTTATGGTTCTTTTGCATTATCCTCCCAACACTAATTTTTTTTATATAATGTTGGTTTGGTTTTGGTTATGGTACTTTATTTTCCTTCCATTATAAAAAAAATTACTGTTGGTATTAGGTTAGGTTAGGTTAGGTTACGGTAAAAACAACCCGCCGCAGGCGTTAGCCGTAGTTAGCCGGCTTCAAGTTAGGTTAGGTTAGGTTAGGTCATGCCTTTTCACGATTAAAAATTAAAAGTGTTTTGCTAACATACTTTATTTTCCTTCCATTATAAAAAAAAATTAGTGTTGGGAGGATAATGCAAAAGTACCAAGTTTATTTATGATTTAAAATAGTATTTCAGAGCATATTTGATTCAAAATAAGATACAGCAAAAGCTTTTTCCTTACAAACGTATTAACATATGCGATTATGCGATAAAAAAGCGATTCCAAGGCTTTTCGTGTATTTGAACACTTCATCAGTGTTTTTCATGTGTTCACTTGTGAAATTCATCCCATATCAAGATACTGCACGAACATTTTAAAAAGTCCAATGTATAAAAATTCACGAATTATTTACATACGAGTATGCGTGTGTACAATCAAATTCAGTATATGAGTTTCCCAATTTATAGTCTTCACTTTCGGATAATAAACTTTTTTATTGTCTCCATCTTTCTTTATTAATTTAAATATATTTTTTATTGATAGAATTTATATTAAGTAATTTATATAAAGTATAAAAAATTGAGCTAAGGGTAGAGTGTGGATGAAATATTTTATGAGCTGCTGTTGACGATATTCCAGAATTTGATGAAGAGCAAGCAACAAAGACGAAAAAGGGAGGGAATTTTTTTTACCACTTTAATAAAATATTTATACAGTAAAAATAAAGGCTAAAAACAAGAGGTACACAACATATTAAAAAGATATGCAAGAAATGAATATATAATGTACAACTTTTCATTTGGATGTCATTTTTATTTTTGGTCGATTCTGCTCATTCTTGGCTTAAATAAAACGAGAAAGTTTAAAGGTTTTGTTTCCAACAAAAATCATTTCATGGAAATTGTTAATATGACAGAGGCGACGCGGATACTAAAGTTCTCAAACATTCTGCTAAGAGGTTCTGCTGGGATGCGTCTTATCCTCTGAAATACCACCAGAGAAAGGTTTTAGGAGATGACAAATCAGGGGGAGTTTGAGGAGTTTGTCAGTACGTCGTGAGATCAGTCGACCTCCTGGGAATTGTTGTCTCAAGAATTCCAAGTCAACGTTTGATGTATGAGAAGGCGCACAATCTTGCTGAAAGATGACTGTATTCATGTTCACACCTCGTTTCCTCATTGCCGGAAGAAATTTCCTTCTCAACATGTGAACGTATCTTTCTGTGTTGACACTTACATTTTGTCCTTCTTCATTTCCGATAGCACACCAGACTGTCACTTTCTCAACGGTAGAAGGTGGTGCTACATGTTCATGCTGCTCGACTGCCCAAAATCGCATGTTCTGATTGTTGCCATGCCCACTAAGATCAATGTGAGCCTCGTCACTGAAGAAAATATTGTCCAGAAACTCAGGTTCTTTTTCAATCCGGTGGTCAATGCTGACACAAAATTCACGTCTTTCTCTTTCATTTCGGTCAGTTTGACTTTTAGGTGATTCTTTTCACAGTAGTATGTGATGTTCCCACAAACTGACAAAACCTGGATCCTGTCAAGTGTTCTTATAATAGATTTCCGTCCATTGTGGCCTCTTATCTGGTCAATAACGCTACCTGTATCCAAAAAAGCTTCAAATTAATAGAATACTGTAGAAAATTGTTAGAATCCTTGACACAGTGTATAAAAGCAATTATAATGTTTTTAATTAAACAATACAATGTTATTATTTGTTTAATTATCCTCATTAAAAAAGAAAACTGGAAAATTAATTTGGTGTGCACAAACTCTGAGCTCAGAGCAGTGTGTAGGTGCAATATTTTATGTGCTGCTGTTGATGATATTCGAGAAATTGGACAGTGCGCAGCAAAGGTATTCTTTAACCATCTTACACAGGTGTTGGGAACCTTTTCAAATAGCATAAGCCACATCAAAATGATAATACACTGGACACAAGCCACAAGCCCTCAATCGTAGAAGAAAATGTGGTGTAGTGGTCAGGCGGCGCGCAGCAAACCCAGCTGTTTATCCTTCCACACAATAAAAAAAATTGGTTGGTAGATAAATGGGTACCCTGAGTAGCCTTGTGGTTAAGGCGCTGGACTGCTGGTGGGGCGTGGTTCGAATTCCACGTCAAACTGTAGGTCTAAGGTGGAGTGACAAGCTTGACCTTCGTCAGAATGAACAATTCGGGCGGAAGCTAAACCAAGGTCAACCATCATAATAAAAACATAGAAATCGAAGCTTTGGGTTGGGTTCACAGTTACCTACTATTGTTAATTCGTTTCTTCTCGCATGTCCATGTATTCTAATTAGAGTTAACACTCATATATGCTTTCTTGTACATTATTTACATTCATATATCATTATTTGCATTCTGTCGCCCTTTCCTCACTCTACGCTTAACCAGTTAAATAATAATGATAATAATAATAATGATAAAAATAATAATAATAATAATAATAATGATTAATTATCATATAAAATTGTTCAATGTTGAATAAATATGAGTACTTTAAATTTATGTAGTCGTAAAATCATATTAAACACTCGACCAGTAAGTACACACAATACGTTAAATACTTGGTGTGCGAAATTGTAATATTGTATTAGTGTACAAACCCCGACATTATGTCGCCATTAAAAGTATGTAGTTAGCTAATTTTTATTTATATTTAATATTTTTATTTTTTTATTTTTGTTTATTAAAAAAAATGAAATACTTCGCAGATTCTCAACTTGGGCCCTTAGGGGAACACTTAACCTTCAACTCCAGTCCCCCAGATCATATTAATTTAATTAATATTTTATGATATAATAATTCCTGCCTTCGCTTTAGACCAGATATGGGGCTGAGGCCTGACCTCGGCCTCGGACCTCAAAAGTGGGCTTGGCCTCGGCCTCCACCTCGAGGCCAGCTGAAAAGTGGAAAGGCCTCGTGACTTTCGTGAGGCATTAGGGAATCCTGATTTGTTTTGTTCTGTAATTTTCAACCCCCGGTAGCGATGGGGTGGAGATTCTTCAGGTGGGCGCGCTCGGGGTGGATATTCTTCAGGTGGGCGCGCTCGGGGTGGATATTCTTCAGGTGAGGACCATGACCTGACAGGTGACCGTATGTGGCGGCATACTTTGATAAATATTATTCAGACATGTGACTAGTCAGGCTGCAGTCTTTGATAAATACTATTCAGTTAAGTGACCAACGGATTAGTGACAAGTCACTGTGACATTATATTAGGTACATAAATATTATATATGTCGCGGTATATAAATATTATTCAGTCAGTCAGCAGTAGACCAATTGACTTAATGTAGCAAAACTAGTGTGGGAAGCAATCTATCAGTTGGTCATCAGTTGAACTGAGCTCATGTAATGTATTTGTGTTATTTATGTGTATAAACTATTGTACTGTATCTATTTCTATAACAAAAAATAAGCCAAACTAGAGAAGAATACCGCCTGGTATACTGATAATTAGCAACTAGGGTCGATAATTTTGTTTTTCGTCCGTCATAAATTGTAACATATAAACTTCTAAATAATATGATTTGAAATGAATATATAATATCGGATGCAAACGATAATTTTGCTAATATCGGCATTATAACTGATGTAAATTGTTATATTGTTTGCAAATAATTTTTTCGGTCTTTTTCATTTACTTTAATAATATAAAGTATTATACATATAACTTTAAAAATGTCTGATAATAATGGATAATGTCAGGTGCAAATATACTCTTGAATCAAATTACATATATAACATGTTGAAATATCAGGTGCAAATATATTCTTAATATTATCATTATTATATTATTATCGTATATATAATTATACAGTATAGTAATGGCATGATATAAACTTCATACCTATAGACCTACCGTACATCATATCATAACTTTCCATGTTTCATAAATACTTGAAATATTGCGGGTAGGTTACCTTTGGAAGAGCTTTAGGCCTAGGCTAGGCTAGATTGTTCCCAAAGCATGGAGGAGCTTATTTGTAAAATATTTCGAAGTGAGTATCTGCACCCAGAGGTGCAAATACCGCATTCGTTATTTGCATCCGAATAACACCTATGGGTGCAAATACCTTCAGCCTAACAATCTTAAGGCCTCCTGAGGCCTCCCCTAAAAAGGCCTCGGCTTCAGCCTTGAGGCCTTTGAAAAATGTATGTCCTCGGCCTGAAGCCAGGCCTCGTCCCCATACCTGCTTTAGACCAAGGAGATCGAACCTTCT